>PVKN010023387.1:0-14803 GCA_004027915.1 Capromys pilorides
TGAAGTTCAGGCTGTCCTTGAGCTCACTTTTGTAGCCCAGGCTGGTCTTGAACTCTCATCAATCCTCCTGCCTCAGCCTCCCAAGTGCTGGGACTACAGGCCTGCACCACCACGGCTTGGTTTTATGTGGAATTATTTTGTTTTGGGATTTAAGAGTTAAGACAAAGAGATTAAAGTGGGGAATAGTTTTGCTCTTTCTTAGTCACTTGCTTACCATTGAGACAAAATACCCAGTACCTACAACATAAAGGAAGAGAAGCTGACTTTAACTCGCACTCTCAGTCCAACGCAGAGCCAGCAGGTGGGAGGGCCTGGGCAGAGGACAGCTGCTCACATCAGGGTGGCCAGAAAGCAGCCAGAAGGGAGGACCAAGGGAGGCAGCCACACCCCTCCAGGTCATGGCCCTGCGCAACTGCCTCTTCTGACCAGGCTCCATCTCCTAACTCAGCATTAGACCCATGCAGGGATGAGTCCACTGCTGCACACAGCACCCCCATGGCCCATTTGCTTCCCCAGAGCCCCACCTGCAAGTGTGTGAGAGTTTGGCTGGACATTCCAGGTCTAAACTGGAAGATAGCAATTGCTTTCTACATCGATCACTCTGACTCCTTACTATGCGCTGTCTTCTTTTTGTAAACAGGTGCAGATTTTATAACAATTTTGGAGAGTGATGCTTCTAAGCCCTATATGGGGAACAACGACTTAACCATGTGGCTGGGGGAGAAGTTGGGCTTCTATACTGACTTTGGCCCAAGCACACGGGACCACACGTGGGGGTATGTTTTGGGAATTAACATACTCAGGACCAGAACATGGTCCTGAGAGAGTAAACATAAGCTTGGAGGGGGAAGTTGACACTGTGTCTTTGACTTGTGCATATACTCTACTTGTCCTTCTCGAGGGTTGGGGCAGTTCATTTTCCTTAAATTTTAGCATAGTTTCCCTGTTGCCGTATATTTTCAGTTCTTCATCATTATAAGCCATTCAGGCTAGGAGCTGAGGTCATTGCCCCAGACCTGACCTGACCTGACCTGCCCCAATCTGACCTGGATGTGGAGCTTGTGCCTCTCCATACCTGCAGGCTCCACATCCATAAATTCAACCAACTGCAGATTGAAAACATGCGAAAAAAAATTTCAGAAAGTTCCAAAAATCAAAGCTTGAATTTCCCACGTGCCAAGTACTGCACTAAATCCATGCAAATGAAGTGATGTGTGGCCATTGGATTAGGGGTTGTTACTGGTAATATAGAGATGACAAAATGTATGGAAAGTATATGCAGGTAATATGTAAATGATATGATTCTATGTTAGGGACCTGAGCAGCCAGGATTTTGGTATTTGTAGAGTGTCCTGGAGCCAGTCCCTTAGAGGTATTGAGGGATAGGGGTATGGAGATAGTTCCTTTGAATAGTATTGCTATAAACCTGACCCAAAAATAGAAATTCAACATACAGGGGCTGGAGAGATAGCTCAGCAGTCTAAACGCCTGCCTGGCAAGTGCAAGGACCCAGGTTCGATTCCTGGTACTGCATGCTGTACCAGTGCTCTGTGCTGGCCACTGAAACTGGGCGTGGTGGTGCACACCTGTACTCTAGTGCTGGGGAGGTGTACTGAGACCTGTACAAAAAAAAGGGGGGGATATTAAGGAACAGGCATGGACATATACACAAAAAAAAATTAACAAGTGAGTCTCAGATTGGGATAAGTGCTATGAAGAAGTTGGGTGGGAGAGCGGAGAGGAGAGCGGAGAGGAGAGCAGGGCTTTGTGAGCAGTGGCCATCCTACAGGCTTTCCTGAAGCCTCTCGGGAGAGAAAAAAGATGATGAGAAGGACGCAGGACCAGGACCAAAAAGAGCTGAGGAACAGCCAGGTAAAGACAGAAGACGGGGGAGACTTGGGCTGCCTGTAGGGGAGGAGACCCAGAGAAAGGTGATGAGGGGCCTCTGTCACCCAACGGAGTTGAAGTGCCACCTGAGGATTTTAAATGGAATGGGCTGATCTTATTTATATTTTAAAAGATCAGTTTAGGAAGAAAAATCCTGGGAGCTGGGAGGCAGGTGAGGAGGTAGGTACAGTTCTGCAGATGAAATGGTAGTGGATGAATGGAGAGGCAGAGAAGAGGGCAGTGTGAGTAGCTCTTGGAATACAGCAGACGTGCTTCTGTGATGGCTTAAAGATCAGTGATATTTTTTATTTTATTTTATTTATTCATTTTGTCTTTTTGAGACAGGGTCTCGCTATGCAGTTTAGGTTGACCTTGAGCTCACTTTTGTAGCCCAGGCTAATCTCAAACTCACACTGATCCTCCTGTGTCAGCTTCCCAAGTGCTAGGATTACAGGCATGTGCCACCATGCCTGGCCCAATCAATGATAAATCAAGCGTAATATCTAGGATTTTAGCCTGGTGTACCTGATGGGACACAGTGTTCACCAGGACAGGAATGCCCAGGAGAGCCACACACATGCGCAGTCTGTGATTACCTCCCACCCCAGGCAGTCAGGCGATGTTCAGTGTGTAGCCAAGAGGGCTGAGCAGGATAGGCCAGCAGGAGACCGTGGTCTGGTATCAGCATGGTAGAGACGGACTTGTCTGTCCAGGAGGGGCCCAGACACGAAATGGCAGCTGCTGAGGAGAAATCTGCTGAGCCCAGAGCCCTGCTCTTCTTTTTACATGTAGCTCTCTGACTATGAGTGAGGCAGCATACCTTTTCTTATTTTTATGGAACAATGTTTAATTCCTGATTTTGCGCATGTGATTTTGTGTCCCTTGCCAGCAAGATAAAGTCCCATATGTGTTAGAACTGTTGAGGCAAATGGACTGTCAGAGTAACAGTGCAGATAAAATGGATTTTGCGTGTTACCAGAGTTGCCCTCTACACATCTCCTTAGCCCTTGCTATGACACACTGGGCAACGTGCTTAGTGATAACAGCAAGAACAAGAGGCATTGAACGGACAGACTGCCCTGTTAGTCTCTCTCACGGAGCCACTCTGTCACGTTGCTTATCACTGGGTTGCCTGCAGTGTGAATGTGTTTGCTTCCTCTCCACTGCGTGATGCCATGGGGCCAGGACTGACACATCTGTTTTTGCCCCTCCGGTACAGGATTATGGTGTTGTCAAGATACCCAATTGTGAAATCGGAGCATCACCTCCTTCCGTCACCAGAGGGCGAGATCGCACCAGCCATAACCCTGACTGTTAACATCTCAGACACCCTGGTGGATTTTGTTGTGACACATTTTGGGAATCATGAGTGGGTTTCTTTGGTATACTTAATTATTATTTAATTGATTAATTAATTAATTAATTAATTATTTTTTGTGGGACTGGGGTTCAAACTCACGACCTTGCACTTGCCAGGCAGGCACTTGTGCTACGGAGCTGTCTCCCCAGCCCCTCTTTGGTATACTTAATATTGTACACGTGTCAAGAAATATCACTCATCTCTCTTTTTTTTTCCTTTTTGAGACAGGGTCTCACTATGCAGTTCAGGCTGGCCTTGAGCCCTCTTTTGTAGCCCAGGCTGGTCTCCAACTCACACCGATCCTGCAGCCTGAGCATCCCAAGTGCTGGGATTGCAGGCATGCGCCACCACACTTGGCTTTACCTCTTTGGTTTTTTTTTTTTTTTTTTAAGACTCAGAATTGTTCCTCTTCACGGAAATGTTTAGTAAAAGGTAAAAGATTTATACAATCTGAAGAGAAACCAGAGTATACCTCTTTGGTTTTTATGAAGTCGCTCATTTTATTTTTCTTTTACATCTGAAATTATTTTTCCTTATGCTGCTGGTGGTAACAATCAGATATAGAAGGGTTTTTTTTGTTGCTGTTGTTGTTTTTGTATTTTAGTACAGGGTGTACAGGGTCTTACTACATAGATCGTACTCGTAGTGATTCTCCTGTGTTCAGCCTCTCACGAGCTAGGGTTACAGGCGTGCGCCACCATGCCCAATCTCAATCGCCATCTCAGCATGTCCTGGGGGTGGGGCCTAGGCCCTTGCATCTGCCTAAGCAGGCGCTTTAGTTTGCTGAGCTATTTGGCCAGCCCAAACATAGAAGCATTTGAGATGTAGCATTCCTACTGTAAATGTCAGTCCGTAGGGGCTGAAATGTGGGTGCTTCTCTCTGTGGGTTTGTTTCTAAGCGCCTCCTTGTATCCCATCGTAATGCTGCAGGGGGTGAGTAATATCCCAGCCCCTTTAAAAATGGATGCAGATAGTAGGCTTCGAGGCTGAGGTTGGATGCCGTGTCCAGTCAGAGTCACACAATAGGAAGAAGGTAGACAAAACTCAGAGCCTGCGTATGCTTGGAGCTCCATGGTAAATCAGACTACAGAAAAATAAATTCCTCTTTCCTACAGGATTGTTGCACTTTGGGATTGGGGGTACTGAATAACATTCCTTTCCCTCTCACATTTTCACACACTTCTGATAGGCAGAAGAACCTGGCAGAGGGAGGCCAAAATGTCCCTTTTAATACATAAACTCTGACAGGATGTCCTAAGCGTGCGTGTTAAACCAATCCTCAACAGCACCCGAAGAGGACTCTCCCAGAAGCGAGGGTCAGAGCCTGCCTTGTCAAGCACTTTGGCAGAAAGAAATAAACAGAAAAAATCTATATACAGAGATTCCAAGGAGAAGAGCGAGCCGGGACTGAGATGATCATGGCTACCTAATTCTTCCAAACTAAATTAATTGGAAAAATCATTCCCAATAGTAAAGGATGCAGAGCAGAGGCCAGCAGTGGTTTCTACACTCAGTGCTTTCATAAGGAAACATGAGGAATGAAGAAAGAATTTTGTCCCCAGTGACTAACAACCAATCACAAGAAGTGACTCAGGACTATGAACTTATTGGCCAGTGCTAATCATCATAATAATTTGTGAGAGCAAAAATAACAGTATTCAGCTTGTTGTGTACCATGGCAAAGCATAATCATTTAAAACCCAGATGTGACACTCTATGTGCTATAAATGTATGGTCCTTGGGCACAATTAAGATACGAGAGGCCACAGACCTTTAAAGGGTCGTACAGAACATTAGAGGAGCAATGTTGTTGTACTGCTGGTTTCATCCAATCAAAGCCAGTATGTCTGCTCCCTTTATTGTTTTGGTTATATCAGAACAGTTTTATTCATAATGATATATGGATCTATGAAAGCATATTTGAATGTTTTCTGAAATAAGTCAATATTGGAAATATAAGCTACCCAACTATGATTAATGCCGACCATATACTATCAGACTTTCATTTGTCTCCTTAGAAACAAGCGGAGTGTTTGGAAGGCAAGTGCCATGCATCTCTCTTTTTAGAAAGTTGTCTGAAGATTTTCCCCTGTTTCTCCCAGTAGTTTTCATGAGGCAGCCCAGGCATCAAAGAGCATTTCACTGATCTCATACTACACTTGGGTTGGGTTTTATCTCCATAAGGTTAATTAAGTGCTTAGAGATTGTGGGGCTAAGAAACAGCTGATTAAAATCTCTGCTTTTTCTGTTTCCCTCCTGCACCTCATCCCTTTTCATTCTCCCCCAGCCTTTCCCAAAATGTACAGAACGGATTTGAGAAGGAAGAGAAAACTCAGAAACAGGCCTGAGGATGTGCTTGGAAAAGAGGAGGGAGGGCTCAGCAGACTATAGCACCTGCTTAGGCAGACACAGGGACTGGGGTTCGATTTCCAGCCTGCCTGCTGGCATTGCCCCACCCTTGGGGCTTGCTGAGACAACAGTTGAAACTGGGCATGGTGACACATGCCTGTAATCCCAGAGTTTGGGACGCTGAAAACAGGAGGTTCACTACAAGTCTGATCTGCGATTTGCATGGTGAGACCCTCTAGACCCTGTACTAAATACCAAAAAGAAAAAAAAAAAAAAGAGGAAGAATCATTCCTTTTTGACTTTCTACTAACTGTTTGCTTATAGCTGTCTGATTTTACTATTCCTTTACTTGTCATGTGCACGAGATTTAAAAATAAAAATGAAGCAATGGTATTATAATTGCTGTGATGTTTTAAGGAGATGCAACGCTAGGAGGCAAGCAGGGTAGTTTAATGCTTACCAGAATGGGGCCCCAATCTTTTTTCTAAGGTTTGAATTCTAATTCCGTCACTGTGTACCCTTCTGGAGATAACTATGTGAGGCGTCCTTTGCTCTTAGGTAACTCAGGAATGATACTGCTGCCTACTTCATAGGTTTCTTGTGAGAAATACATGAAATGCATTGTCTCATATAAAGTATGTGAATATACTGTGTGATCAGTTAATGCTGGCTATTTGGAAACTAAGTTAGACAACACATAGTGTAAGCTGTGTTGGGTAACCTAAAGCGGAGTTTGCCATCAAATGGGTGAAGCTTCATCCTGTCCCAAGTAGTGAGTGGGCGAGGCAGTCTTTGTCTTTCTGAGCCACCACTGTTGTGGCCTCCTGGATGGTGACTAACTTCCCAATACTGACAGAGGCTAGTTAACACCTAAAATGATGTATTTTCTATAAAATTTTAAATTTTTTTTTTTTTTACTTTGAACTTGTGGAGAAATTTACTCTATTTTGAAGAGAATAGAAAAATAATAGATAAGACATCAGAAACAATACAAATTAGAAAAACCAACATGATATGTATTCAAGAGTGGTTGTTATACTACACATTGCTTTCTTTATTGTAGTTGCTCAGATTACCAGATAGAAGCTTGCAAAACTGGTTGAAAGAAAAATTTTAAGCATTCACTGCTACCTTCAAAAAACTGACAGAAATCAGCAGTACAGCTGTCTTAGCTGCTCCCTTTCTTTTTTCTCCATTCCCTCATCCTACTTGTTCATTTCCCTTTTATTATATCTGTTATATCTTTCAGTTTTTATTTACTCTTTTAGGTTCTTACACTAGGGAGACAACACAATGTTTACACATCTGATTATTTCGAAAAATATGGACTGACTCACTGATTTGTAGGTCACCCTTGTGCAGGGGCCAGGCTAATCTCTGTATGGTTCCAATTTTAGTTTATGTGTTGCTGAAACGAGCACTGGGATGATTTATGAAGTTATCCTTATGTACTTGTTCTTGCCTTTGTTTCCTATAAAACAAAGCAGATACAGAAATTCTTTGTTTTTTAACTTTATTTATTCATTTATTTATGTTATGTCATGTTCTGGCCAGCTCAGCCTGCCCTGAGGGTGGGCCTGGCGCAGCATGTGGTGCCAGAGATCGAACCCCGGTCCCTGTGGTTGCCTAAGCTTGCCTAAGCAGGTGCTTGAGACCGCTGAGCTATCTCACCAGCCCCTATAAATCTTATAGTGAGTAAATATTTAAATATTTTATTTTTAAGATTGTTACAAATATGAAAATTCTTTTAGATTCCATTACAGGATGCCCATGCATGCTGTTGGCACTTTCACTTACTGTCTATAGGATTTCTCTTTTACAGTCAATAAACAGGTAGTGGGTTTTCTTAGAAATCGCTTAGGGAAACACCATGAGGAAAATTAATATTGTTTTTGGCAATTAACTGAACCACCAGTTGAAGTTAATCATCACCATGTTTTATTTTATTTTTTCTAAATCTATAATGTGTATCATGTAAGAGAGTTTTTAAAAAAACACAGAACCCATAGACTGGAGGCTTGTATGCTACATTTAAAGAATAATGTGGTGAGTTTGTTGTCTTCTATAAAAATAGGATTCTTTTTTTCAGCTCACATGTTGAGGTCGTTGGACTAATCAAGTATTAATGGATAAGAAAACAAAATGTATTTTGTTCTTTTTTCCTTTCCTCCTATGGGTGCATATACTTTTAATTTTTATTATTTCCACTGCATAAAATCTATTGCCTGAGAAATTGTAAAACCAAAGTCACGGACTTTTCTCCCAGTCGTGTATTGCTAGGACATATCTGAATGTGAACACTGCTCAGTGGCTTTGAATTTCCTAGACCTGGCTTGGAGTTGTCCTTGCGTGTATTAGAAGGAACAGTACTCACTGTACCCCTGAAGAAGGACTCACCGAGATGGTCAAAGGATCCAGGGAACATGGAGGGGTGCCAAGACCCTCCGGTTCTTGGGGAAGTGTTACAGCCTTAGGGCCAAGGGCCAGGCAGTGGACAGTGTTCCCAGAGCCCTGAGCTCTGGACCAAGGAAGAGAGCCACTGCCAGAGAGACTGGGGAGGAAACATGGGACCTCAGGCTCCTTCCGTCTGCTGCTGCCTCCAGTGGGCCAAACCTAATTGCAAGTCAGAGACAGGGTGTGCGGGAGGTGGAGTGGCAGGGGTCAGCCTCCTGCACAGGGAGGGGCATGGAATGGATCTGAGCAGTGAAGCTGAAAAACAGCCACCACATATTACTTTACCTCACTTAAAAATAGAACAAAACCTGCCTTCAGAAGTTACGAGAATTCACTATCAAATATGGTTAACAATGGCCGTTCTTTTCATTTTTCTATTTCCTGAGACATCTTCTAAGAGCACTCAGCTCTGATCATGCATTTGTCTGGCTTGGTCCTTTCTTCCCATCCTACCTCAGCAGAGTCTCTCTAGTCTTCTCAGTCCTCAGCAATCTCCCTGTACCTTCCTTTGTTGTGTTTTTCTTAACATCCATTCATTTGCTATCTTTCTAAATGATGTCTGTGTGAGTCCACTGCCTGTTTGCTGTTGGGTCCGTTGTTTGCTCTCATTCTCATCTGTGTTTTGCAGAAAACAACATTTCTCAGAGTCTCTTGCCTCTTGGCTTCTGGGTTTAGCCAGGAGGAAACACTAATGGAAGATTGGAGAGTAAGAAGAGGAGAGAAGCCAGGGCACTTCTCTGTCTGTCTTATCTCTGCTTTCTCTAATGTTCTTGGTAACAGTGAAGTCTCTGCGGCTGTAGCACCTCTCTGGATGATCTCAGCTCCTTCTGGGTAGCAACTGCCATCTCACACAGGGCCTTGCTGGCTTCTGGCCTCTGTAAAATCACTTCCTCTTGCTGTAGATGTTGTGCTAGCTTCTCATTGCTGCTAAACTCTGGTTGCCTCACTGATCCTTCTTGCCATCCCATTATCTAGATAACCAATTCCCTATGTTACATTTATTTTGTTTGAAATACCTGGAATATCCCTGTTTTCCTGGATAGATCATGTAAAGTAGGATGTTCTGTTCTTTTTTTCCCCAAACTGACAGTAAACTCCTCAAAAGCTGGATGCAGCTGCCTAATTATCTGTTTTATGTCTGCAGTGATTAGCATGATAAAAGCAACATGTCCAGCCAGTATTTGCACAGGACTGCTGTGACAGCTTTCAAAAAGTGTCAGTGAGGCTGGGAGTGGTGGCACACACCTGTAATCTCAGCATTTGGGAGGCTGAGGCAGGAGGATCAGTGCAAGTTCGAGACCAGCCTGGGCTACACAAGTGAGCTCAAGGCCAGCCTGAACTGTATAATGAGAGCCTGTCTCAAAAAGAAAAGTGTCAGTGAAAAGAGGTGTGTGAGTTACATAGCCTGGTATTCTCTATCAATGTTAGGATTCTCCTTTTCACCCATCTTCTGGTCTCTTTTCCTTTTCTTTGAGTATTGGTTCTTCAACTGTAATGCCGATGAAAAGTCTCACATTATGTAATTTCTTCTGATCAAAAGTTCAACAAATGTTGTATTTACAATATTTAAATCAAGCTGGGCGTGGTGGCGCACGCCTATAATCCCAGCACTTGGGAAGCTGAGGCAGGAGGATCGGTGCTAGTTCGAGACCAGCCTGGGCTACAGAAGTGAGTTCAAGGCCAGCCTGAACTGCATAGCAAGACCCTGTCTCAAAAAGATAAAAACAAACAAACAAACAAACAAAAACAATATTTAAATCAACTTAATTCCAAATGGCTCACAGAGAAAGGGCAATTTGTTGGCCTACCCAATCAAAGCATTGTATTTATACATTCTTTATTTACATAATATTAAGATATTTGGCAAAATAGGTATTGCTCTGGGTTTCTACTGCTTGAAAACTGTTCTTTGAGAATCTGCATAAAACTTTTTCATAAATTATTTTACATGAACAATAAAGAGGTATATCATTCCATTTGTTTCAGAGATGATCTTGACAGAAAACTGCAAGCTATTGCTGTTTCCAAACTATTGAAAAATTCCTCTAATCAAGTGATATTTCTGGGATACATCACTTCGGCACCTGGTTCCCGAGATTATCGACAGCTCATTGAACATGGTGATGTAAAGGTAATTCAATTACAATAGGATTTCTGATTTATCAAGTAAAATACGTCTTTATCATTCATAGTTTTAAGCAATCTAGTGTAACAATTTAATAGGTATTCTGAGTATCTATTGTTCTACAGATAATACCAGCAAGCACACTCAATCTGTTAGCTCACAAATCTGTACTGTAGACAGGGACTGGGGGCAGCTCACTGCTGCTTCACGCAGGTCTGCAGGGTGCAAAGCTGGACATTAGAAGATCTCCTGGGTAGGCAGTTTGCGAATGGGAGGTTGGTGTGTTAGGCTTGGGACCCAGGTCCCTGGGTACGTGTGATTTTCCTCTCTTCATGGTGGGTTTTGAGAATGAGCATAGACGAAAACCAGGAAGGATCTGAATTGCTTTGGATGACTTAGCCATTTTAGACTCACAGTGTCACTCCTAGTTGTGTCACAAGTGTGAGAAACAGCAAAGCCACATTATAAGACTACCACACAGAAAGTGAACTATTAGTGTAACCATGGTTTAGAGTATACAACGTGCCATGTTGTGAAAGTTAATTACGTTGTAGAGAAAATGAAATATCTGGCCTCGCCAGGTGACCCCATTAGTCTTTACTGTTTCAGGTTTCAGACCCTTGAATTATCAGTGTACCCTGATATAATCAAGTCTGGGAAGTGTCACACAATCAAATCCTCCAGAGACACTAAAATGCCAGATGCATTCACTTATAATATGAAATATAATTGTTGCAGTTAACTAAGCCTTATGTGTATTTCTTGTTTTTAAAATTTTGTTTTGTTTTTAATTTATGTCTCCATCTGCAGAGGAAAGGGGTTATGCATTTATGTTGATTTGGCTACTTTTGTTTTTTGGTGGTACCAGGGATTGAATGCGGACCTTTTGCTTGCCAGGAAAGCACTCATTCCACTGAGCTATCGCCCCAGCCCCTGGCTACTTTAACTCTTCTAATAGTGGAACATTGGAAAGACAGGTGGCAGAGGCAATGACACAATGCAGGTTTTCAGAGTGTGACAGATAACACAAAAACAGTGGGTCAAATAGGAGAGAAATGTGCTTCTTTGTTTAAGTATCTGGGCAGGCAAAGCAGCACCAGTACAGGTAGGTACTCTATGGTGCCTGGAATCTGTGCTCCTCTCCTGTGGCTCCATTCCTGTGGCCTCTACTCCGGTCATCCAGTCATGCAGTCTTGGGAACAGCATCTGTGTTCTAGTTAGATCTAGAAAACTGACTCCTGATACTTCTCCTTACATTACTTTGGTGGAGATGAAGCCGTATAGCCAGACTTTAGGCACAGGAACTTAGGAGGTACGGTCTCCCATCTTGACAGCCATATACCCAGCTAAAATGCTATAATTTTGCAAGAATGGGAGATACTGGGGCCATAAATCAGGCAGGGAGTAAAGTTATGATGGACTCCTGATTTTTGGCTTTGGTCAAAATGTTTATAATGATGACATTTATGATAATAAATTATTATTTATTAACAAATTTATTATTATTATTGGTACCAGGGATCAAACTCAGAACCTTGCATTGGCCAGGCAGGTGCTTATGTCACTGAGGCCATCTTCCTGGATCTTATTATTATCATTGAGAATACATAAGGTAGAACAGTTTTGCAAAGAAATGATAGTTCAGCTTCAGGCTGAGCTTGGGGTGTATGTGGGACTTTAATAGAGGTACCCAACAGGGAGATAGATACGTATACCTGAAGTTCAGGACAGCCATCAGAACTAGAAAGAGGGGTTAAGAAATTGCCACAATATGGGTGATCACTGAAACAACAGAGGTGGGCGAGGTTGCTTATGGGGCTGGAGAAGAGAAGCCTTTGAGAAAGCCACGCTGAAAGTGGCTGTTTGGTGGGTGGTGTGTAAAAGACTCCACATCAAAACATAATAGCTTGAAACGACGCTTCATTTCCCTGTCCCTCTGAGCCTGAGAGGCTGCTGAGGCTGGAAGGTCAAAGAGACCCAGCTACAGTTGGGGCCTTAGTGCTGGGCCTCTCTTGCTTGGCCTGGCCCCTCATCATCATCATCCTGGTAGGAGCATTGCTGACCAATGAGGTCACCTGGCCAGACTTTCTGGGCCTCAGTGTCTCATCTGTAAGTTGTAAGAGTAATATCCATTGTTTCACAGGAGTGGTAGAAGAATTAAACATAAAACAACACCTTTTTTGTTTTTGGTGGTGGTACCAGAGATCAACTCAGTACCTTGAGCTTGCAAGGCAAGCACTGAATCCACTGAGCTATCTTCCCAGCCCCTATCATAAAACAATACCTGAAAAGTCTTCTATACATGTGGTTTAGATGTCTGGCTCTATGTAAAAAAGTCAAGTAAGATGAAAGTCCAAGTTCTTGGTCTGTAAAATAATAAAGTTGGGCAAGATGGCAGATGGCAAATCTAAGGAGAAATTGCCTCCTCGTCAGGAGGGGAGGGCACTCTCAGTGTGTGTGTGTGTGTGTGTGTGTGTGTGTGTGTGTGTAAAGGATACACATGGTGTTGGGGAGAAACAATTTTATTTGATTTTTATTTAATCCTCTGTTGGTTTCCACTAGCAAGGTCAAAAGCTGTGTTAAGATTAGCAGTAGATTTTGGCATTGCTTTTTCTGTTAGTATGGAGTTTATTAGTATGGAGAGGAATTTCAATCATAAATGCTTGAATGAACAGATTTTCCTTTTAAAGAAATGAGTATTTAAATTATGCAGTCTTCAAATTTGATAGGACCTTTTAAAAAAACCTAATAAAATAATAGTTAAACAGATACCTAGTTTATTATACTCAGTATAGGAGGCTCAATGACTAAATTTTTGTTATCTCTTTCTAAGGCAAACTAGAATAGTACTTTCTTTTTATAAATTTTTAAACTAATTTTAAGTAATGTATTTTTATGTATTCAAAATAGTACCCATGAGGGCCAGCCTGATAGCCCAGGGATTAAAGCACTTGCTTAGGCAGAGCACAGCAGCCAGGGTTTGAGCCCCAGCGTGGTATGCCAGCCCTGCCCCTAGGTTGCACTGAGACAGCTATTAAAACTGGGCATGGTGTTGTGGGTCTGTAATCCCAGCACGCGGGAAGCTGAAAGGAGAATCGCTACGAGTCCAGTCTGTGTAGTGAGACCCTGTAGACCCTGTCCTAAATACAGAAAATAGTACCCATGTGATACAAATAAAAATAAAGATAAACAAAATTAAGAAAAAATAAATAGTAAATTATGATATATTCTTTTAGTGATTTGAAAATGTTTTAATTAAATCTGAGTAGTAAAATTTAGAAACAATAAGAGTCAGGCATATCTTTATGTGTAGACATTTTAAAAGAACAAAATGAATATTTATTCCTTTAGTATACAAGTTCCATATTTGAGGTCTTCTCAACACATTACAGAAAAATACGTTTCTGTTTTTCTCTGATGAAAAACAAGTCTGCCTTCAAGCTGGTGATATAAAAAAGACTCAGGGTTTCTCCTGAAATGTGTTTATCTCTACAGTTTGATTTAACGAACACAGACTGAGCACCTACCTGGTGAATTCCAGGCTTCATGCTAAGTACTAGGCAACCAAAAATGATTCCATGGCCCTGTGCCCAGGAAGGGGTGGGGGTGCAGACACAGAAACAAATGACAGTGGCCCTGCGTGCCAAGCTGGTGTGCACAAAGCCAGTGCAGTGTGATGTGAAAGTGGGCTCCATCTCCTTAGGATGGGAGACGGGGAAAGCTGCAGGAGCCGGGGCTCTCTTGGCATCTCTGGTGTGCATGCCCATTGCCCTCTCCACATCACCGTTATCTTTGTATTCTCAGCCTCTAGTGCAGAGACAGAGGAGAACACAGTTGGTGCTCCAGACACAGGTTTAGATTGACGGAAGCCTTTCGGCTCCAGATGTCCCTAGGGACTGGAAAGAGAAAATACCAAAAGGCATGTTTATCACTGTTGCTCACAGTTTGGAAGGACACTGGCTTTTGTGCTGTCAACATTTACCTTCTACTCCTTAACAGGACATCGACAGCACAGATCGTGACAGATGGTGTGAATACATTATGTACCGGGGGCTGGTCAGGTGAGTACAGGCGCTTGGTTCTTGTTCTTTTTAAATCTATTTTTTTTTTTTTTTTCAGAATTAAGGATTGAACTCAGGTCCTTGTGCTTGCCAGGCAAGCGCTTACTCTACTGAGCTATCTCTCTAGCCCCTAAATCTATTATTATTGCTACTGTCCTTTGTGGTTCTCCATAGAAGGAAAAATATAGGAAGCCCTCCTGGTCCTTGTCTTGATCTGAGAAGTCTATATTTATAATCCCAAAAATATGTTATTGGAATCCCACCAAGTTAATTCCAATCTACCACTGCTAGTGCAACCCATGGCGAGAATAGACACTAAAGCACACTTATAATTATGGGGAGCCAAGGGGTCCTAAATCCAGGCATGAAGATGGCTTTCCAGAACAAGAGGTGGATCCAGGGCTGCATCGAGGTTTTATTCAGTGTAGAAGGAGGAGTGGCTTGAGGAGGAATGACTGATAATTGTGGGAAGTAGGTGAGTACTGTGAGCTGGGCTAGGCAGGAGGCCTGCATTTACCTCTGTCATATGCAGAGAAGGACATGCAGAAAAAGTGACTTGCATTTGAG
>PVKN010023388.1:0-14811 GCA_004027915.1 Capromys pilorides
ATGGCATTTAAAAATCAGTCAATGTGTAAGGGTAACATGAAAAAGACAGCATAACATAGCTCTGTTTGCTAATATTATCACATGCAATCATTCTATCCCTTTTATAATGGTTTATATACTTGTTTCTAATAAAGCAGCATTTCTATTTCATTTTGTTTTCAAAATACTTCATATTCAATGTCAGCATAAATCCTTCAATGCTTAAATGTTCCAAAGATGAAGAACCAAGTATCATCACTCCAAAATATGAACCCAACAAAGCCCTAATCTGAAGTGCCAACACATTTTAAACAAAATATGTTGCCTATGTGATCAGAAATAATACACTTTGTGAATATACTACCTCAAATTTAATCAATACCAGGATTTATCAATAACACCTAAATTACCCGAGCAGCTTTTAAAAGCAAATATGCCAGACTGTCCAAAGAAACAGAAGAACATTTTGAAGCAAAAGTTTCACTGAGTATTCATTTGGGAAGCAAGCAATCAACACTTGTTCTTGACTGAAGATCAGTTATGATTAGACAGGAGGAGACTGAGAATGTTTAATTTTCAGTTTGAAGTTGAGACTTTGAGAAGAATCCGAGGCCTAGACACAACTGGTGAGGTATGCTTTCCCCACCCTAGCTTCCTTGGGTTGTAGTAAATGAAGTACTCATCAGATGTCTTGCCAGCTCCTAGGCGAACCCCATCAGGCTGTGAAATGTACCAGGAACTCAGTAAAGAAGGAAATGGGATGTTAAAAGTTCTCTCCCAACACCCCCTTCAGAGTCCTTCCCGCTCCCACCCAGGACTCAGAAGATCATCCTCAGGCTCCTGAGTACTGAGGAAGGAAAAGTCTTCTTACACGAGGGCAAGCCGCTGCATGCCACCTTCTTCCTCCAAAGCACTCTCTTCTCAATTCCTCTCATCCCCCTGCTCTACCCTTTCCTTTCTTTCTCACTCTGCTTCATTAAGACACAGAATAAAATTACTTCATTTTATTTGTCATATTATACATTTCTCTCTGTCCTTAATTTTCCAAAGGCCTGACTTGGTAGTTTGCTGTTATCGATTGAGCTCTTGTGATATGCCGAGCATTGCATTAAGTGCTTAACATATATTACCTCACTTAACGTTCATGACAGATGTGAGTTAGGTAATACTGCTCCAGAGATTCAAACCCATGACTATTTGATTCCAAAGCACCCAAACTAAACCATTATTAATACCTAACCACAGGATTATTGATTAAGCATTCACTTGATACTAAATAATAAAAGCACCTCATGTAGAAGACGGCTTAATGACACAGAGAAATCATGACACTGAAGGTTACAAAACAATAAGTACTATATAATTACTAGCTAAGATGAAAATTATGCAAATTGCCAAATGCATAAAAAGAGACTGGACTAATATACACTTGAGTATTAACAGATGCTACCCTTGGGTGGTAGAGTTTTTCTTTTTCCTTTATCATTTCCTCTTGTTTTCAATAATATATGTTTAGAATAAGTTTTTTTTAATGATTGCTAAAGTACTAAGTAAATGTTGCTTACAGAAAAGTAAAAAAGGCCCTAAAATACCATAGCACAAATAAGGATTATTAAGTGGACTACATTACTCCTGATATCACAATTCATAAATGCATTTTTAAGTAGGAACATTACAACCAGAGAAAACTATGCTAAAATTTTGTAGGAAAATAGTAGCAAACTTTGTTAAATCGTGCACCTCAAATAATGCCTTACTTATAAGCAATAGAAATAAAAGACAAGTGCTTGCTTCAACAGGCACAAGGTTGGGGGTTCAATACCCAGCGTGCATGGAAGCCCAACTTCCAAGGCCCTCTGAGATGGCAACTGACTGGGTGTGGTGACGCAGGCCTATAATCACAGTGCTTTGGGAGGCTGAAAACAGGAGGATAACTAGCAGTCCAACCTGTGTAGTGAGACCCCGTACTGAATACATTAAAAGAAGAAAAAATTAAAAAAAGAAAACACAAGTTCAAAGGTACTATGTTTGGTTATACACACAAAATTCTAACAGCATTTATAATGTTAGCAATTGTGTGAGGGGAAAAGAGAACACACTTGGAAACACATTTGCCTGAGGAAGTCTCAAACCTGTCAGGGGAGATTCACAAAGAAATAGTAGCACTGGTTGCTTCTGGACAGACGCCATGGTTTGGTTTAGGCTCGGGTCAAAGGACACAAAGGCCTTCCTTGTACTGCTTTGAAAATAAGTGCACTGCCTATTTAAAATTGTAACAAAAGGTGAAAACCACAGCACAAGAAAAACTGTGCGACTGCTTGTCTAGGTTGTTTTGTTTTTGTTTTTAAGATACAATCTTACTGTGCAGGCTGGGGAGATAGCTCTGTGACACAATTGCCTGCCTGGCAAGTACAAGTTTGAACCCCAGTCCTACAAAAACAACAACAACAACAAAAAACTCACTGTGCAATTTAGGCTGGTCTTAAATTTACAATGACTCTCCTGCCTCAGCCTCCTAAGAGCTGGGATTACAGGCATGTCCCACCATGCTCAGTTTTCTAGTCTTTTTTTAAGTCTTAAAAGATTTGTTAATAGCAGAAATGTCTGCCTAGTTCATATAATCACTTGTGAAAAGGTATCCTTTTCCCACATTGGTTTTCTTGCCAGCGACTTTAAAATGTCTGCTTCAGCAAATAAAACAACAAAATTCATTTTCTTTCTTAATCTGAGTTTCAAAATCTTTAGGAGAAAAAAAGAACTACTCCTCATCCATATATATGCTATGCATCTGGTTTTTTTTCTACACATCTATTTTTAAAATGTAAAGAACAAGTTATGTTATATAAAACAAAAAAAAATCTTTTTTTTAAAATTATGTCTTCTTGGCTGTTTAAAAAGTATACTTTAAGAAGTCCCATCTTTGCAAGAAAAGTAAGAAACAAGGTCCAACTGCTCTCTGCAATCCAATGTATAACGTGGGACAGACGTGTAGTCAGTCACTAAGAAGAGCCACGTATGGAAAGTGAAGTTCCAGGTCGCAGCAGCATCAGTCATGTCCAGGCACTCGGGTGCTATTTGTACCTAGGGCAGTACCAAGCTGAGTCATCAGAAGACACCCACCAGCACATATTACAGCCTGGCCCATCAACTTGAGTTCCCCAGGGAGGGGAACTCAAGACCAAAAAAGGAGACTGACATAGTTTCTTCCTTATCCATGTTTTTCAAAAGAAACAGGAAATGGCAGTAATACCAAAGAGTGTTAACCCTTCTACAATATTAGCTAGCATGAAAAATTTTCAGAGTTCTTCAGAAAAGTGCCAAACCCAACCAGAAAGTGGAACCATCGAACAAACTAAGGGGACCTTGCTCAGAGATAAGCTAATGCTCTGCTAACTCTGGTAGAGAACCAAGTTTCAGGCTGTTTGGAAAAAAGAACAGAAACAAGAAAAAATGAGTTAGCAAATCACTGTTTTCCTCTTACTGCCAGTAATGTCCTGGAGACCCACACCAATAGACAAGGCAGGCACTGAAGCAGATGGAGTACATGAGGAAAGGAGAGTGTCTGCGTGCTCTGCATGTTCAACTGAATAACTGAGAACTATTTAGGAGAGAAATGGAAAACCAAAGGCAGAGGGAAAGAGGAATTTAAAAAAAAAAAAAGATAAATGGAGGGGGAAAAATGTTAAGAGAAACACAAAGGGAGAATCCATGTCTATACAGTAAGGGATAAACGAGGCTATCAATACCACTTCTGGTCCCTGAATGGTGAGAGAAACATAATAAATCTAGACTTAGATCTTGTTACCATTTTCCTCTTGGAGAACTATGATTAACTACCACCAAAGCAGAAATACTCAAGAGCAGAAACACGACTCATCTTTGTCTTTCATCTTCAAAAACCTCCTCATGCTGTGGAGTTCAAACTGCATGCTGCTTTTCTTCCACACTGCTGGAAGTGAGCAAACGCCACCACTAGTGATGGAAGAAACTGGAGGAATCTGTGAAAAGGCACCTGGCCAAAGTCAAGGAGTCAATCATTTGGATGGACTTTGATTCCTAAAACTGCATTACAAAATTTAGTGAATTGACAAATGATTGAGGGCAACAAATCTAAGCAAGACTTCAAGAGGAGGAAGCTATAGATCCTAAAGGACAAAAGAGGGCTTTGCCCCAATAGTAAATGGGACTGTAGTGTCAACCACAGCCTCGTGAGATAGAAAGAGCTGCTTTGACCACAACTCAGGATCACAACCAGAGGAAAGTGTAGAAGAAGGAAGTCAATCTCCTTTCTTAGGTTGGCCAAGGAGTGGGGAAGTAATAGAAAATGCATACTATCACATCCTCAACAAAAGCTCTGCTAACTCTGGTAGAGAGTTAGTGTCCATGGTAAGTATAAAGAATTACTGAGGGGTCACAAACAGTCAGTGTCATGGTAAGTATAAAGAATTACTGAAGGGTCACAAAACTCAAGGAGTGTGTGAAACACATACTCATTTAAAACCAGTAGTCACATTTTAAGAGAAAATAAATCCTGGGTGACAAAAAATTAACTTTCAGAACTGTAAAAAGAATCAAGTAGATCAATCGATACAAAACAAGGTAACAAATCTTCAAGACAAATCTCTCCCACTTTTTACAAGCAGAATCCTTGGAGACTGCCAATTTCTTTTCACTTTAGAGATAGACAACTAAGGGCCCAAATGCAAACAGAATGAGGTGAATGTAGTCTGGGCCCTGGGCTCTAGGCTCCCTAGTCTTTCTATCATCAGCCCAACAAGTACGAACGGACCGGTAGCTAGGAATGGAAATCCACAAATCTGCCTATACTTGGATGGTACCTCACTGAACACTTCTAGGAAAACTACACAATTGTACATAAATGTTGTCACATAGTTGCATGCTGGACTTGAACATTTCTTGATCCTTTAGTATAAACAGAAGGAATACTAGAAGAAATTAATTCTTTCCATGTGTAAGGATTGTGAAAATGCACAATCTTCAACTGCCTGCCTTCCTGCCTCTGAAGTCATGGAAATGTTCTACTTCTTTGCTGACAAACTGTGGACAAAGCTACAGGTTTGCAGCTGAAGTATTAGTTTCTGTTTTCATCTCAAGGAATTTAAAAATAATTCTGTCTATTCTGCCCTGCTCAAAAAATACTGCAAATACACCTGCCAGGTAATTCTCCTGCTACATTACTACACTTAAGGAACTGTAGCTATCAAAATACCACACCTGGATTTAGTGTCCTTGCCTGTAATTCAAATACAGTGCTCTGAGAGGTTGAAGCAGGACAATCACAAGTTTGGCTGAGCCTGGGCAACTTAGCAACTCAATCTCCCCAACCCCAAAACCAAAACAAACAAAAGAGAGGTGAGAATGGCGGCTGCTGGGGATGCAACTTACTCAGTGGAAGACCTTGGTTCAATCCCCAGTTTCTTGAAACAAACAAAACCATCCATTTACAAATGAAGAGAGAGAAGTATTATGAGCACATGGATTACAAGCATAAAATTCTTCCCTTCAGCTCCCAGGTTCTCTAGCTGCATATGGTGTCAGCTCATCAAAGCCTGTTCTGCTCACTTCCAATTAAGCCCAGGCTGCTGCTGTGGTACATTCCCTTCCTTTCTCTCATTCTTTCCTTTTCCTTTCCTGTCATGTATTTAATAAGAGAGGCAAAGTCTCAGAGGGGATAGAAATCTGTCCCAGGGGAAAGGGGGTATTTCACTGACCATGCTCTTCTCAGGACTCCACTGAGCATCAAAGTCACCATGACAGCTCTCAGGGGCTAGCTAGGCTCAGCAGCAACCTGCCAGACAAACGGCACACTGCAGAAGTGACCAACTGCAGCAAGACACTGACTTGTTTCCTTCCAAATCATGTGGATTCTGACAGAGGAAGAAAACATTACGGAGCCTAGTCGGGGTTGGGCAGATCAGCAGGGCATAATCAGGAACCATCAAGTTTCTGTCACTTAAATCTTTGAAATCATAGTGGGAAATACAAGTCAAAAAATGTGAATGTAGTCTCTACTAGTTGAGTAAAGCCTTTAGTCATTTACGTTTGGAAGGGAATGGGGGGGGGGGGGGGGCGCCCTCTATGTAGCCCCAGCTACTCTTGAATTTAACAATTGCCTTGCCTCAGTCTTCTCAGTGTTGGGTCATGGGGAGATCATAATCCGCCATTCAGATTGTTCTGCCATTTTTAAGGAAAGGGAATTAGAAGTATCACCCCTTCTCAGTTTGAAGAATACACGAAATATCCACAAACCACCACGAAGGAGTTACTGCTCAGATTGCATCCTAAAGACTGCAACATCATAACTTTCTGTCAGAAAATTTAATCAATGAACAGAAAAACATTTATCCTATTTTTAAGGCCTTTGTCCTACAGTCAAATAGTACTATGTCCATTTGTATAAGCAAACATTAAAAGGCTGCTGACAAGGAGACGATCTCACCAGCTTACATGGTGCGTTTCCTATCTCTTCTCAACATGTAAGTACTCCTGATCTTATTCTGCGCATCAGGCACAGTCTCAGGCCTATCAGCAGATAACAGGCAAGACAGGCAACATGCTCTGCAGTGGTGGGAAGGGGGCTCAGACCTGGGAGCCACCACTGCAGAAGTGGACACAGAAGCTACTACCAAAGGAAAAACAGCTCTGAACTTTATATGAGTAGCCATGAACACTGGTGGGGAACAATTCTTGACAGAAAACCAACTGTAAGAGCAAGAAGTTGGCAAAGGGCTGAGTATGTCCATGGATGTTAAGAAGGTCACTATCATGGATTTTGTAGTGGACAGAGAAGGAATTAAGCCTGGAAATAGAAGTAGAATCCTCATTTGAAATTACAGTATTTTATATACAGTTACTTTCCTTTGCTTTTGTATTCCTTTAAGGAGTTAGGATTCTTTTGGGCAGGCAATCAAGTATCACCAGAGTTGGTGACATATTAGGACTATGCATACAGAAAGCAACTTTGACAGCAGTGGGAGAAATGGCATGTACTAGAAGGAGCAGGGAAATGAAATAAGGCAAGTTGTGGTAATTAAAATGAGAGGTTTGTAACATACAGACTAAAGGACACACTGGGAAAACCCTGTGGAGGAGGGTAACTGAGGTAGAACTGGTGACCTGGTTAGTGAAAGGCCTGAGCTATGGGGTCGAGAGACTGCTGATCCTAAGGTTTCGGACAATTAAAAAAATGACAAGAAAGATCAACAACAAAGCTAATGTAGTTTGTGGGTAGAAAAAAGTCATAGCAAGCACTGTATCTTGGGCATAATGGATAGCAGTGTGTATTGAAATCTGTAGTTGGATATCCAGTAGTCAGCAGCTGGAAATAGATCTGTAGTGCCAGTAAGAAGGAATGAGTGGAAATGTTCATCAGTCAGCTCTATGTATGGTGGTTAAGGGCATCAAGTACATAAGGCTGCCCAGCATTAGGTCTCTCATGTCACATAATCACAATTTGTACAATGTACATTAACATTTATCAAGTTCTGTGACAAGATACATACCTGTTGCCTTACCAGTTATTCTAATCTGTTTATCTTATTCAACTTACTCAACTTACATGTTATCATCTTACTACAGTTAGGCTGTAAAGTAACGAATAAGAGATATTATAGTTAGCATTATATCACCTCCAAAAAGGTATCGAATAACTGCACTGGCCTAAAATGTCAGCTCCACAAGAAGATGCATTTGTAACACTGTACATATTTCCAATGCCTAGAACAAGGTCTGGCACAGGAAAATACTCAGAAAGTATGTGCTGAATGAGTAATAGTCCTAAAAGAGAAAAAGATATGAACTTTGACCTTGGTGTCCAGAGGACTATCTTCTCATCACACAAACATAGCTTAGTCTTACTTATAAAACCAGAAGGTGAGAAGGTAAGGCCCAGAAAAGTACCACGTCCCAAAAGGTCAGATTAAACAAAAAATCAGGGATTCCTAAGTTTACGGGAGAAAATTCCTATATTCGCGTAATACTTACGCAGAGTAGGCAACATACCCATGATGTGCTTTTGGAAGACAGACCTCTGCTAATTATTCTTAATGGTATATTCATCAACCTCAAATAGGATGAGCCTAGGTATTATCAGGAAGGATTTCTCCCAAGATGCATCATACTTGGAAACATTGCTCATATCAAAGCAAGAAGTGACAGAAGCCCTGTCACCAGGATGGCTGTGAAGTAGAGTGGACTTCTTAAACAGACATCAGTACTCATCCTTGAAACAAAGGGAGACAAGAAAACAATAGTTACAGGGTTTGTCTACTGGCAAAACTGGAAAGGTGTGCCAACTGCTCCATACCAACCCTCAGGTGGTCTGGAGGGGTGCTGGTTGGGACAGGGGGACCTCATTACCCAGAGGAGTAATGGGAAAAAACACAACTAGAGGGAGCAAGGCAAGGCAGGCAGGGGATCCAAAGAGAGAGACCACTGACATCAAGAAACCATGTGCCATGAATTACACAACAAAGATCCATGTTGGTCAGCTGTCCTACCACTGGGACAAAATACCTAACACAACTGAAGGAGGAGGCTCATTCTGCTGGATCTGTAGATTCAAGGCCGATATATCATGGTACACAGCCACAGTAGAGAAGCTCATTCGCAGACACGAAAAATAAAAGACTAATCTAGTAGAGCTTCATCTTAACTCACCTAATTGATCTGGAAAGACTATTTTTAGGTTGCAGACAAGAGTTAGCAGGTAGGCAGGGAGTGGGGGACAACAAAGACTTTTTTTTTTTTTTGAATGGATTTAGTACAGGGTCTACAGGGTCTCACTACACAGATTAGAAGTATAGTGATCCTCCTGCTTTTAGCCTCCCAAGTGCTGGGAATATTAGTGTACACCACCACGCCTAATCTCAGTCTCAAGTATGGCACAAGGGTGGGATCAAACCCTGGTCCCTGCACTGCCTAAGCAGGCACTTTACTCCACTGCGCTACCTGGCTGGTCCAACAAGGACTTTTTAAACCCACTGCACATACCATTATGACTGTGCAAGCCAGCAACATGCACATACTTTCACTTGTGTAGTCTTTTATCTGTTCATATTCAGAAACACCTAAGTATGAACAGATAAAAGACTACACAAGTTAAAGTATAAGGCAGCAGCTCCAGTTATCACTAAAAGAACTTGTTTCAGACAAGAGCAAAAAGACCCTAGAAGACAGTAAGATCCTGTCTCCAAAAAACCAAATAAAAGCAAAAAGCATTAGAAACGTTAAATACATTAAAATGAGTTGTTTTTAAATTTTCAGAGACGATACTCTTAAGTGAAATAAATCAGACCCATATGTGTAAATACTGTATTTTCTCTTTAGTGTAAGAAATTGCAAGAGTAAATAAGATACAAAAGATAAATAGATATCATGAAAGGGGAAGAAACTGCTCATTTCACCGAGATGGTGAAATGAGGAAAAAGAGGAAAGAAGGGGCCGGCCAGATAGCTCAGCAGATTAAAGTGCCTGCTTAGGCAGATGCAGTGATCCAGGTTTGATCCAACATTGATTTAGACTGGGTATGGTGGTCCCTGCCTGTAATCCCAGCGATTGGAAGGCTGAAAACAGGAGGGTCACTATAAGTCCCATTTGTGTAGTGAGACCCTGTAGACCCTATACTAAATATACCTAACCCCCCAAAATTATATATGTATTACTAATTTCTATGAGTTCATTAGTTACTGTTTATACTGTTTGATCACTTTAATAGGCCCATATCTTGTAATCTAGTAACTACTTTAAAGATACTATGCAATATAATAACCATCATCATTGTCCCATCATTTTGTTTTGAAATTCTGTACCATTTTTATTACCTTTAAAATGCAACTCATAATAAATATATTTATTATGAGGAACTGTCACATATAGTATACATTGCAACTTGATTCTTGTTATTTCTCTTGCTCTCTAAGTATGAAGATGAAGATTTAAAACAGCTCTTTTAACTACCAGCAAAAATGCAACAACAAAAATCAACCTTACAACCAATGCACACTTGTATATGCCAACTTTTCACATATGAACAAATTATTCACATTCTTAGGAAAGAAGTCAAGCAACATAAACAATTGGTCTAACTTTAAAGAGCATTAAAAAAATAGAAAGGGCACACTGAAAGAAACCCAGGAAGGTTAGTGCTTGCCAATAAAACAGTATATCAGAGAGATATAACTTATTTTGCCAATATAAAAGAAAATAAACTTTTCTGACTCAGAAATTTATCTGTATTAACCCTAAACAGATCATTCTTCTAATCTCATGAAACTACTTGAGAAAAAAATACTGAGAAAAGACAGCCAAGGACAGGTTTCCTCTCAAACACACTAATTTGGACCCAATCTCACTCACTTTAGACTTTTCCTCAACACTAGACATTCTGCACACTATCATTAAGCTCAAGCTCAAAAGAATCTATTCTCTGTGAACCAGGAGGTATAGGAAGTTGGAAGATTTGCAATTCAGCACATTTTATAGGGTTTCTGGCACATAAGGCATAAGGGTTATTTTTAAAATGGGGGGAAAAAAGCCTGTCCTCTCCCTACCCCCAAACACAGCTGAGTTGATTCAGCACAAATCTCCCCCTAAAATAAAATCTTGGTTGGCAGAGAATAAGCATGGAAAGTTCCAGCTCCAAGGACGATATTTCAGAAAACAAGAAGAAAAGATCAGGAGTGGGTGGCTTAAGATAGGCTGACCACAAATCATGTTACAAATATAAGAACTTTTACCAGAGAACTATGAGCAACTGGGGAGCCCACAGAAAAAGTTAAAAGTAAGTAAAGAAATAAAATACGTATTATTTGGAGACAGGAGGATCTCAAAGATTCTACAAGACAGTAAGTCATTTCCCACCGGTGAGCATAAAGAAATTTCCAAGAATGCAGCTGACAATTCTAGCATCTCTGTTTAACTTAAAGATGCACTCTGAAGAGGATATTACAATATATATACAAATAACACACTTCACCTAAGAGCTTTGTGCTCAGCTCAACATCTTGATGGCACCTAAAACATAGAATGAATTGACACAATTTCACCCAAAAAAACAAAAACACCAAGAAATCATGACTGAAAGGAACACTGTGATGGCAGCAGAAAGCAAGCTACCTTTTGAGACAGCCCCGTGATCATTTCTACTAATCTGTTATCACAAGAAGTTAATGTCTCAAGGGGTAAAGATTAGGATCATCATCGAAACTAGCAGGCATCTAAAACGACCCCTTGAGCCCACTGCACACTGACGAAGTCCCACCATATCCAAGTTGAAGAGCTCCCACTAGAAAAAAAGGCCTGGTTAGAAACTATAAGTCATTTAAAACAGCTCTTCATTTGGTGAATATCTTCAGTCATTTGTTAAAAATTTACAGCCACATTGCTGGTGACAGCTGGCACTAGAAAGCAAGAACAAGCAACCTCTTATAAACCTGTCAATTTAAATCACAATGCATTCACCACCTTAGGGTCTGTTTTGATCATTAACGTAAAGTACTGTTCCATAGTGTGAATGAATTAAATTAATATGAAATGAAAAATGTGGAGATGACAAAAGAAATGTTTATAAAATCCAAACTGAACTACATGGAAGGTAATTAAGAATTCCCATACTGTCAGATTTATACTCAGCATGGCAGATGGGTAACATAGACAGTACTTACATGTATTTTTAAGGAAAGGGCCAACCCTGGAAAAAAGTATGGAAACCAGTGAGGATCTATCCCCAATGAAGCATGCTGACCTTGAGGAGCTAGCAGCAGTCAAGTGAAAAACCCTCCTACTGCTGAGAATGTGACTCCTGGTACCATTAGAGGTCTGTCCCTGTTCAGTGGATCAAGCTTCTATAGTGTTCCGCAGCTTCTCCCTGGTTCTAGGTCAAGAAAAAAGGCAACATATCCTTCCACTTTTAGGAGCTGAGCTACACCAAGAGATTGGGGGAAGAAAAATCACATTTAACCATTGGCTTTGTTTTGTTGCCTTTTACATTCCAGTATGTGCATAATGTAGAGAAGGCTATGGAATCTGACACTGGTTCTATGAAGAATAATTTGATGAAACACCCTTGAAGGGACATCTCAAAAACTAATGAGATAATGTCTAGCAAGCTGAAATTACTCAGATGGCTGATATATGGTACCATCACCACCTTCTGAAGGATGTAGGCTAGGGTAAGGTGGGTGAAGCTTCTGTAGCATGTGAAGTACAGGTTATACAAGAGCTGCATTATTCCCAAGTTCCATGGGCTGTAGACATCTAAGTTGGTATACACAAAAGGGAAGCAAACCTTTCCAGATAGTCTTTAATTTAGCATAGTAATTAAGAGCACAAGCATTTGGGTAAAGTGTTTAATTTCAATGGGCCTCAGTCTATTTATCTATTTTAAAAAATGGGATTGATGTGTATATTTTGCAAAGTATAGGTGAAAACTGAAAGTAAAAATAATGCTCTTTGGACTCAGTTTGTACTGTGGGCGAGAGCTAAAGAATTAGTGGTCATAAGGTTTAAAGACAGAACAAGGTTTATAAAAGATGCCTTTTTAGTTTAGTTCACAAAACAAATTTAAATGACATGAAAATTACACAAAGGTATCCACCAAAATACAAAAGAGTCATATCTCCTAACTGTGCTTGGACACTCAGAATATTTTATCCAGTAGAGAGAAAGCTATAAACAATAATTGCATTGCCAATCTAGTAAATGATGGGGTGGGGTGGGAGGATGTGCACACACGCATGTTGTCCTGGAAAACTTCCTCAAAGAAGCCACATTTAACTTGGATCTGAAGGATAAATAGAAAGTAAATAGACAAAGGACAATGAGAAGAATAGGCAATTCAGACACAAGAAACAGCAAGTACAAAAAACCTAAGGAGGAACAATACATTCAAGAAATACAATGGAGGACATAAGAGGCCAGGAAGAAAACAGGGATGGAGTATGCGGTTGTCTCAGAGAAAGCAGGCTGGAACCACATTCTATGAGATCTTCTAGGCCACTAGGAGCAATGGAAACCAATTTTATTAGACAAAAGAGGAATATAAGTAACGGATACTGGCAAAGCCCCAATAGTGGCAGATGCAGAAAACATTCTGAGTGGAGAAAAAGTGATTGTGGGAAAACTAGTAAGAAGTCTATAGAAATCCAGAAGGTTAGAAGAGATACAAGATACGGTAGCTGAAGTGTGGAGGCAACATTCGGACAGTCAGTGCTTCCTAGCTGTAAGTTCTGCATGCACAGATTGAACCAATCATGGATCAGAAACAAGTAACGAAAGGAGTTCATCTGAACAGAACAGGCACAGATGTTTTTCTTGCCTTATTCTCAACAATAAAGTATCATACCTATTTATATAACATATAAATTGTATTGTGGATCACAAGTCATCTAGAGATAATTCCAAGTATAGGACAGGATGCACACAGGTTATATGAAATGCTACTCCACTTCACACAGGTGATCTGTATCAAAGTGGGTTCAATACTCTATAAACACCAAGGAATGACTATCTATAGCAGGCCTAGTGAGGAAGAGAAATAAGTAGGCTGACAGGGCTGAACAAGTTGGTTGTACCTGTAATCCCAGCTCTATGGGAAGCTAGGGAGAGAGTTCAAAAACTGGAGCTTAGCTTGGGCAATTTAGTGAGATTCTTATCTCAAAATAGAAAATGAAAACAAAGCTAAGGATACAGTTCAGCTGAAGGCTTTGGGTTCAATTTCCAGTATACTATTACAAAATAAACAAACAAGCAAACAAATGAACATACATACATACATACATACATACACACATACACACATACATACACACACATATCAGACACACTGGATTTAGAAGTCTGACACACATGGCAATATTCTCCAGCTTCACGCCCGAAAACTACCTCTCTCAGAATAGGCAGATAGTAAGAGGAAAACAATATAAAGCAATCTGGACAGAAATGACTCTCAGTAAATGATTTATAGCTCTGTATCTTGCAAAATGTCTGCATTTATCAAGAAATATTCCCAATTTTAAGTGTCTAAAAAAGAGCCAGTTACTTCACAGAACAGAGTCCAATGACATGTGAACCATACAAAGGCTGCCGCTAGTTTACAAATAATCCTCATTCCTAGCTAACATTTGCACAAAGGAATAGTAAAAAAACACATTAACAGACATATATTTGGGGTTGAGGTCTCTAGCGTCAGGACAGCTGGCAAGGAGCCTCCACTACGACCCCTGAGGGTTCATTGCACTCTGCTTCCTGCAATCCTGCTTCTTGCACTGAGTTTTGACCCTACAACTGTTCAAACAAGCTCCAGCTTGAAGCACAATGGTTCCCATGGTGATAGAAATTCCACAATTATGGGAATTTTATAGAAATGATTCAGATGTCACTTATAAATGCTGCTTCATGTGGGTTTAAAAAAAATCCTGAGACTCAACTTTAGATACTGTACAAGATAACTGGGGGAAATCTCCAGTGAAGATCTGTTATTTTCAAGATGTCATTACCTTGTGCTACTGGAAGCAAAGGGCAGCTATGCAAACTTATATTTGCTACAGGCTGACCTCCAAATATTAAGAGTAATGTATGACTGCACCAAGAAAGAAAAGGTTCCTAAAAAGACAATGGAGTGGTAATGCTGGTTCAAGACATCAATCTCTCAAGGGGACGTACTGGCACATGTCTATGATCCCAGCACTGGAGATGCTGAGGCAGGATGTTTGTTGTGATTTCAAACCAGCCTAAGCTACAAAGTGAGCTCAAGGCTATCCTGAACTGCAGAGCAGGACCCTGTCAAAAAGATTAAAAAAAAAAAAAAAAAAA
>PVKN010023389.1:0-14853 GCA_004027915.1 Capromys pilorides
CCCAGCAGTCCAAAATGCCCCCCAGAAGCTAGAAGAGAAGAGAATGAACCCCAAAGAAAGCAGCTTCAAAAACAGCCCAGGAGAAACATTATGTTGCTAGAAACCAGAACAACATTAGCTCTTTGCAAACAGTAGTTCAAGAAATGGGGTATGAAGCAACAGGCAGATCTTTCATGCTCAGATTATTTAGAAATAAAAATCACAGCCAGTAGGAAAGATTTGAAATCCAGATTGATAAATGAGGCCCAAAGAGACAAAGTGATAACCTTGAGCTGTGATTATTTCTAAAAGACACAGATGGGATTGTGACCCATGGCTTGGGCTCATTTCCAGTGCTCAGGGATGACTGGACCTTATTCTGATAGAACTGAAAGTGATTTTAAAAATATGCTTTTAATGGAAAGGAAAGGCTGGATGCCCCTTAATGAAGTCCTATTTACCAAGAGGCAGAAATATCAATTGGAATAGAGCCTAAAATCTCGTACACTGTCATCATCTCACTCTAGAAAATGAGTTATGAGAACAATAGCTTCCTTCTCCTCTCCCCATTTGGGATGTAGGCAGGTAAATGAGAACATTCAAATCGTTCTCTGAATTCTTTTGAGATTATTTGTTTATTTTTAAAGTAAATTGTTTGATTTAATTTAATTCTGTTGTTCTTGTAGTTACAGTGTCTCGCTCTATTTCTCAGGCTGGTCTCAAAAGTCTTGAGCTAAAGTGATCCTTCTACCTCAGTATCTGATGTGTTGGAACTAAAGAATGGTGCCATCACACCTGGTTTTAAGACTATATATACTTTTCTTGGTGGTGGGAATTATATCTCTTGTTCCGAACTTTATATACAGTGAAGCTGCAGCAAATATATGTCACCTGATTGGACAAAATATGGGAGACTGGTCTCTGAGCTTCTGATATTTATATGAGTGAAGCTTGGGAATCTTCCCATCATGTTTAGGGGTTCCATCAGAACTGAAGATTGGGGGCATGACAGAAACAAATTTTAAAGCTTTTGGGATTGAACTGCAAAGCATGTATCATGAAAGGGAGAAAATGAAAAATAAAACTCAAGAGAAAAGTCTAACAGTTACTTACATCCATGGAGTAATGCTCAATCTGATAGATGGTGGTCAGCCCCTGGGTCGTGAAATAGTCCAGACATGATGAACAGCCCAACCTCGCTAAGAAACTGCAGAGGGAGGAGGGAAGAGGAAGGAAGAAACAGAAAGTTCACCCCAACGGCATTGGCGAGATAAAGGAAAACCCAACCTTGGGCCCTGGGTGTCCTACATCGGAGGCGAGGAGCAGACAAAACGTGCATGGGCCTTGAACAGGAGGGTTAGACACTCTCAGGTCACTTGTCCTTCTGGGTTATGCAAAATCAGGTAGACTTGAGGGGTTCCTGCAGATCACAGTGTGCCAAGGGTGATCCCTAGGATGCTTGAGCTGTGTGAAAGTGCCTTAGGAGCCGTTGCAGGGGTGAAAGAAAGGATCAGGGGGTCAGAGTCCCAGCCATTTCCTGTCCTAGACCTTCACTAGAAAATGAGCAGCTCTGTTTATTGTTCTGCATTAGGGGTTCCCTGAGAATGATTCATGTGGTTTAAAGGTATCATAGGTCACTACTCCTCACAGTCAATACTCCGTTGTGACTTATACAAATTTTTGTTTGTGTGATGCTGGCTGGTGACTGACAGTGCTGCCTTCCTTGAAAGTCTAATCCCTGGTGCCATAAGCTATGCATTTTGCCGCCTCGTGGTTGACGTTGCCTGCGCAACAGCGCACGTCATTGGAGCAGCCAAATGGAAGAACAGTCCTGCCTGCAAAGCCCAAACAGAAGGTGTGCGGATTTGTCACTATGGGAAGCAGATCCTTCACAGTCTTTCGAGGTTCACGTGCCTCTAGCAGCGCTGCCTGTCTGAACTTCCCCGTGGAAGGTACGAGCACTCCCTACGCAGAGTAGCAGAGGCCACCGGCTTCTTGGAACTATCTCGGCTTGCTCACGTCTAAATGTTGTGTGAACGTCCAACTCCAAGATACAAGTTCCGTGGGGGCTGAGAACTAGGAGGCCTAGAGAGCAGGAAAGGGAGCAAGGTAGCAAGTTTATTGCCCTTCAGGCAACCCAGCCCTGAGCACCAATCTGAGGGACACAGTGGGTGGTCTAAAAACTGCGAAGAAGGAAGAGGGAGGACATGAAGGTGCGGGAAACAGGCACAAAACCTGCACGGATATAACAACATGTAGCCACAGTTTCCTGGGTCGGTCACAGTCATCCTCTTTGATGAAACTATGCCCACCATTGCACAGATCAGAGAGAACCAGTGAACAAAGTTCAATCGTTGGGCAGCTTTCTTTCCTTCTAAGTGTTGTGTCAGTTTTGATGAGGGGTCCACCCCCCACCCCCCAGAGAAGCTGAGGACAGGCCCCCAGGAGCATAGGCTCTAGACTCACCTGACAATGCTGCAATCTGTGGGGTACGGAGGTGGGGGGGTGCAGTGGGAGGTGGATGGCATGGAGAGTGGGGGAGGGAGGGCTTGGGTAGGGCTGAGTCCATTCATGTCTCCAGCCATTGGCATGTGGGTGCCCATCATGGGAACTGAACAAAAGCAGGAGGAATAGAGAGGGTTACTGCTGTGGCCCTGTACCAGTGTCCAGGGTCCATCCTTCCTGGTTAGCAGTAGAGGGGCCTAACCCACTCGCCTTGTTTTTCTACTTCACCTTTTTCTCTGCCCCCTCAAGCACCATACAAATTGTGAAACGGAAGGGATGCCAGGCCCCAAACTAACTGCACATTTCTTGGCCTTTATTCTTCTAGGACAATCTCTTCCTGTCTGTCTCACTCCCTCTATTTCTCTCACTGCTCATTTCTCTTCATGGTAATGTCCTCCTTTGTGTTGGCCTTTGGAGGTCATACTTCTGTCTGCCTCATGTTACAAATCTTCTTATGCATGGAGTTTAGTTCTTATACATGGTTTGATCTTCACAGACCTAGCACAGTCTGATGCTTGCAAACCTTAGGCTGAGTGGACAGAAAACCCAACTGGGAATAAGACAGTGACCTTTGCGATAGGTCCTTGGAAGCGGAAGGCTTGTTTCAATATTTCTAGGGAATGCTGGCTTAGGAAAGAAGGCTATAATGAGAAATTAGAACTCTTTTCTTGTGACCCATTTTAGCATTCTCTGCAGGAATTTCACTAATACTCATTGGCAATTTATTAAGCAGTGAATTAGAAATAATTACTATAGAGTAGAAAAGCTTAATGTTAGTAACATTTAGGAAATAAGTTTTCCCTTCAGGTCAAGAAAAAATGGAAATTAACTATTTACAAAAGATGAACGTGATTGAGTTTGCATCATGAACAAAAGGGTGCCACAGGGGAGAGCCTTTGTCACTAACCAAACTCAGAGCACAGCCCAGCTACACCCTGCAAGCCTCCCGTCTCATTTCCCTGAGGGACATCAAAGGACAACTGTGATTTGTCAATAAAACAAAATAGGAACATTGGAAGTTGCGTAAATGTAAATGCAGCGTCTTGACTTTTCCTACTAGTACATTGTTATCCCAAGCCACAAGTTGGGACATCCTAGTTGTCACAAGAAAAACAAAATTTTAAAAAAAGAGAAGAAAATGAAAGATTGCTGTTGTTTTCACTCTCAGGGTGCTAAAGCTCATGGGTCAGGTTTTGAAACCTAGGATCTACTTAACACCATGGCAGGGTATTCGGCCTAAACATGGCGCCCTGCAGACAAGCCTACGCCACGCTTCCCTAAGTTCCTGAAATTCAAACATGTGCCATGCTGTCACACAGGAAAACCTTAGCCTAGCTTCAGAAAACACAAGTTTTTTCAAAGTAGCTCTTAAATACAAGTTTAAATGCTTGATCAAAATATTTAGGAATCTTAAACAACAAAATTCCTTTTCTAGATGGAAGATTATAATATATGTGTGTGGTGCTTAGTCTTCTGCATACCTGCAGGTAAGATGCAACTTTCTGCATTTACCATCCATTGTTTTTCCTTTCCAGCTTGTGTATCCACTTTGCTAGACTTAGTTCTAGCAAACTGATTATAAGATAATTTTATTTATAGCAAAGGTATGTGCCAATCATAAGTTGTTTGGAGTCAATTCTCGCCTTGCCTTTTCTATTTACGCTTAGCTAACATGGGGAATTCATATGTGAATGAGAAGCAGTTTGCTCATCTCATACTTTGGATTCCCTCACTCTTGCACGCTAGAGTAAATGAATTGGGCATGTGAAGGCTGGCAGGATACAGCCTCGTCATGTGTCAGGCATGTAGAGCGGTCATTCTAAAGGATTGAAATTTGAGCATTAAAGCACAGAAACGACTTGCCCACAATTCCACAGCTATTTTTCTTCTGAGTCCAGATTAGAATCCATTTATTTACATTTAAGTCTCTCCACCATGTCACTTCCCACATCTGTTCTATAGTTTCAGTTGACTATCATAAAGGTAGGGGAGGAAGGGCCTTCCTCCCACTTGGCAGGAAATAGACAGGTCCCTCACTGAGATCCTTGTTCCTCCTGAGCCAATCGCCTCCTCCATCTCTATGGGTACATTTTATTATAAAACAAACACTCTAAGAGCAAGCAGTGCTCTTTCCATGTTGGCCTGATCTGCCTCACTGATCTTGTTTGGCTTAGGAAAAAGCCTTTCCCATCCCCCAAGCAGTCTTCTCCCACAAAACACTGCTCCTCTTAGCTCAGGGAAGGGAGAGACACTTACTGTTGGATCCCATGCCATCTGGGATGGTGGTGGGGGTGAGCGCATTGCGCTGCTGAGGGTTGATGAGCTGGCTCACGGAAGGCAGCTTGTTCATGCTGTTCATCTTGTTCAACGGCGGGGAGCTGTTGCCATAGGAAGTCTGTGACTGCATGGAGGTCCTGGGAACACAAACACAGGAGGGAAGGTCAGTGTGGGACTCTAGAGCAGGGAAGGGTCCCTGCTAATGGGTCTCAGAGGAACACATGGCCTCAAGCCATACACTTGCGTATGCTCCTCTAGCACTAATTGTCAGTAATTGTGCTTCTAGCACAAATTACACAAAGAATATTTGCTCTCTAGGAAAGAATTAAAAGGCCATCACCGGGTCACATCATTCCAGAATGTTTATAGTACACAGCTTAATATCTTTCTCAAGCATCTCCTTTCCGAAAAGGAAAGTGGTTTTCTCTCTTCTCTCTCTCTCTCTCTCTCTCTCTCTCTCTCTCTCTCTCTCTCTCTCTCTCTCTCTCTCTCTCTCTCTCCTCTCTCGCTTCCCCTAGCCCTGTTCCCCACTTCCCCACTCAGCAACAGACATGAACTGAGAAGCTGAGGAAAGGCGAGGAGTTGGCCTCCGCAAATGCAGCTGAGGCATCCCATGTGATTGGGAAATGAGAAAAGAACCCCAAATTCAATTAAACAGAACCCTCAGTAGTACATCCTGCTGCCATGCAGAGGTTCAGTTGGAAACACGATTTCTCATCTGGGATGTTCATGGGCTAAGCAAGGACCCAATGCCATACCTACAGCTTTGCTATACAGGAGAACCTAGGGGCACAAGTAACTGCTGTTGACCTCCTTTCTACCAATTTCCTGGGAGAAATGGAAAAAGAAAAGAGAGAAAAAAAAAAAACAAAAAAAAACCTGGTTTTCTATTTAGCATAACTTTCAATTTGGAAACTTATTAGAATTTGTTTGTCATGTTTTACATTAACTTTGAGATGCATTTTCCTGATTGGCTGATAAAACTTATCCTTTTAATACCAAACTAGGGTGGTACACTAGAAGGATGGGTGGACAATCACATTTAAGTTCTCCTCCAGCACACATTAGGGAGCTAGTTCTCTGTGTGCAACGCACTTAGCACTCTTATTTTGTCTTCTCAAGAGACAATATCGGCTTGTTATATACCATTTGCATTGGATATTTGAGCTAGGAAGAATGAATTAAGTGATTCCCTCTTTGAGGTTCTCATGGAGGAGTAGCTGCTTTACCCTGACAGGCAATGATGAGAAGTGAAGGGAAGACGGGGAGTGATGTCATAATGTGGACCATTAATGGTAGGTCACTTTTTTTATCATAGACCGAAGACTTGACTTTGAGCGCATTTCTGATCTGAGGTGGGAAAAGCTTCCCTTTACCATTTCTCAAGTGAAAGTTATTGTTCTGTTTCCAGTTGACTCCCTCTTGCTGTAGCCATATTCACATTAAAATGACAAATCCATGTTTTTCTTTAGATTTGCCTTCATATATACATGCTACAAATATTGGAGGAAATCAATCCAAACAACTGGAGCAAATTGTGCTCTTGTACACAAACACAGAGCAATGCTTAAAAAAATGGCTGCAAGCACATGTGTGTGACAGCAGGCGGCCCTTAGCCATACCAACCTACATTCTGCATCATTTCCTGGAGTGAGAAGAGCCTCTACTCCTTATCACTGAAGAGCTGCAGCCCCGGTGAAGTAAACAATGTGCTGTATATACATCTGCATAAATTTGCATGAGCATAGAAAATCCACCAATCCACAGCTTTGTACAATCATTAATGCCTTTAAGGCAGGAAGACATTGATTTTTCTAGTGAACCCTTCTCCAGTACTCAAAGTATAGTATATAATAAATGCTTCCAGCTGTACAACGCTCCAGGATACCCAGCTCTCTTCCATCCTCTTGCCTGTTTTGAGTGATTCTTACAATATTCCTGTGGCCAGTGTCATGGCATGGTAGGAAATAAATAGGCAGACATCATTATTACTACTATAGAGATGACTATATATGACAGCCTGGGGGGAAAAAAAAACAAAATAAAAAAGAAATTCTGACCCCAGAAACCTATTACAGGATATTCTTTGCTACTGTTATACTTATTTAAGAATGAGACACTAGTGGGCAATAGGTTAAAGAATCAGGAGACAGGCGATGTTCTTCGCAAAACACAGATGACCAAGATAGTCAAGGACCAAGAACTATAGTAAACAGAGCCACTCTAGTGTCTTCTGAGTGCTTCCTGTTTCATTCTGGTGTGGGAACCCTGTATAGAAAGACAGTGCATGGAGATCCCTATAGGAACATCTGTAAGTTCATCAGAGCAGGGAAGTATAGAGTGGGGCAAGGAGCAGAGGTGTCAGTGACAGCTGCTTCTTAACTATCTTTGTCCACTGCACAGTAGTTCATATTCCAGAATATTTACATATTTAATGTAAACAAGACCCCTCCCATCTGCCTCCCTTTCGCAAACCAGTTGACACAGCAAGAGCTAATAGAAATGGTCTGAACCCTTATAACCACAATGCATTTCTTCTGGACCCTCAGTTGCATTAAGTGCCTTCTGCATCCCATGACAACTTCCCTTCCCCTGTGTTCACTATTCCTAATAGCTGTATTAGATCATCGGTTTTTGTTTGTTCTGATGACTACTTTATTAGTTTATCTGTTACATCAAGTGCACCTAATTTGAGCAAGACAGGTCTGAAATCCAAGTGACCAGAGAGGAACATGGCCTTCTGAGTCAATCAGAATATTTGGGTCATCTTCTTCATCTGATACAAACTAATTAAATGACTTTGAATGTGATGTAAGTCTGCCTTGTGTCCCCATTTCTTAATCTTTAAATTGGGTGTTATACTCATTTTGGACTAGTTGCTCTGAGGACTAGATGTGATCACTGTACCGCACCTTGCATCTTGCAGTGATTTGTGGGTATGCAAGGGACGTTATGCCTTTTTCTCTTCCCTTCTGAAATGCCTAACACTGGAGTATTTGTTCCAGGTAATGGAAGGGACCAATTTAAATATTAATTGGAAGACATAGCTAGAGGTATGGAGTCTTGTATCAGTGAAAATGAAGAAATCGGAGTGAGCAGCTGATTACTGTACCAGATGGAAAAGTTCTGGGACTCTGAGTGCACTATTAAAAGTAACTATTAAAACTATGAAGAGTGAAATGAGATCAGTGTGTTTGATCTTAAGTCCACAGAATCCAAAATGTGTGGGTTATGTTAATCTCCATTACTGGCCATGCTCATGATGTTCATGAATTCGTGGCCTTGATGAACACCCATATCTTTCCACTACAAATATAAAATCACTCTACTTGAGTAAAGTCTCTGAAATTTCTGAGGAATCTAAAGAGAAGGAAATAATACTCAAGGAAATAGAATCTGCTGTGTGTTTTTATTGTTTATGACACTGGTCTCCCAATGTAGTTAAGGCTGGCATTGAACTCCCTATTTAGGCCAGGCTGGCCTCCAATGCCAAGTGGACCTCCTATGGAAGTCTTTCCATACTGGAACACAGGTGAATATTATTACCAGCCAGTGTAAGCACTGGTTTTCTTTTCTCATACTCCTCCTCAACCTTACCCCTTCCAAAAGCAAAAATATTAAAAATTTGAAAACGTAGTTCTCAGCACAAACAACAAAGTGTATCTAAGCTTGTTTTCTCTGGAGTTCAGCTAGGCTTTTCTAGGCACTCAACGTAACAAGATATAGAAAGGAATGTCTCAAGTATCTCTACGTCATTGGGAGAGTAAGGCCTCGTGGAGCCAAGTTCCAGTTCTTCCCTCTAACAATGTGAGATTCTGTGAATATGCCAAAACTGAAACAGAATTTCAGAGCTGGAAGTGGCTTTCGGGGATACAAAATGGAAATGAGGTTTACTGACCCTAACTCTGATGACTAGTCATGAGGTAAGTGTTGAAATCATTGATATAACTTTTCTCCTGTTTTTGCCTTACAGGAACATTCAATCCTCCTTTACTAACTAAGAGAATGCCAGATGGGAAAAGGATGATAAGAAAACAACAAAGCACCCCTAGTATGATAAATGTTAAAACAAACAAACAAACAAAAAAAAAGGTAGTGGTGATTAGGAGCTGGTAAGGCATGGGACCTCAGATAAGAAATACTAGGAGCTGGGGATATAGCTCAGTGTCATTAGCACCTGCCTTGCAAGTGCCAGGTCCTGAGACTGGTCTCTGGTACCACTGCAAAATCAAACAAACAAACAAAACAACAAAAAAGAGAAGAAACTTTACACTTCCTAAATTCTTCCCTAGGCAGACCTATCTGAGACTGCTCTAACTGAGCAATCTTGCTTCCAAAACAAAGAGGGGAAATTTTGTTATGTACTATGGACGTGCAGCATTTCCCCATGAAAATGTAATCATTATGAGCTGGAAACGTGGACTAACAAAAAATTAAAGTTGAAATTAACATAATCTCATTAGAGATGGACATCATATGTTAAAAAAAGCATGGATTCCCTACCAGATCAATTTAATTTTTACATATGTCTCAGAATTTTCACATAAAACTTCCACAAGAATAAGGTGAAAGAAAAAAGCCTGAAAGAAAATAAATATTATATGCTGAAACCTGCTCACTAACCCTTGAAATGATTTGTGAATCAATGTCATTGACCAATTGAAAACAGCAAAAATAACAAGACCACTTGATTTTACTAATGTACTCTTTGTAAACATTTATAATTGTTTATGATTATAAATAAGTGTAATTAAGGCCAGGGTTATAGCTCAGTAGAATAAGCACTAGCCTGGCAAGTGAACGGTCCTGAGTTCAATCCCCAGTACCGCAAAACAATAAATAAATAAATGTAATTATTTTAAAAATAGATTTCTCCATATGTACCTATCTAAACTATCAGATTAATTTATTTTAGAAAACTTCTTAAGGGCTGGCCAAATAGCTTAGCAGATTAAATCCCAGATCTTGGGAGGCTATAAACAGGCAGATCAGTTTTAAGAGCAGAGAGCAAAGCACAATTCTTTTTAAGACTTCATTACAGATTTCTGACCAAATTTTGCTAATACCTATGTCATAGAAGCCATGTATTTTTTTGTTTTACAGAATATAAATTTAATTTCAATTTTTTAATTTAAAATTTTATTTGATTGATTTTAATTGATTTTGGCACTTCAAGATATAACCTGGGAATATTGAGAGATGTTAATAAACACTATTATAGTCCTGCTGACCCAGGAATAAATTACTCTTGGGGTTAAAATATTTTTCAATTTAGTTTAGGTATTTTACTTAGCATTTCAGATTGATGATCTCGATATAGAGTATTTTAAATAAACAGAAAAAATCACTGAGCGTGGCATCGCACGCCTGCAATCCCAGCTGGGAGGCCGAGGCAGGAGGATCAATATGGGTTTGAGACCAGCCTGGGCTACAGAAGTGAGCTCAAGGCCAGCCTGAACCACATAGTGAGACCCTGTCTCAAAAAGACAAAATAAATAAATAAATAAACAAACAAACAAATAAATAGGACCTAAGGAACAGTTATATTCCTCTTTTTTAGACATGCATGTGGTGCTTCAAACACTTACATTAGACTATTTTAATACTTATGAGAAAAAAGCAAGAGAGGCAGAAACAAAAACTGCAAGATAAACCAAGATGCAAAAGTTTATTGAAAATTAAAGTCACACATCCACAAAGGAACAGCCTCAATGACAAGAAATCGTTGCCGGGTGACGCAGAACAAAGTGCTGGCTACCTGGTGTGGACGGGTTGGGGTGGGACTGAACTTCGTACTCTAAGTATGAAATGTATTTTTAGGATGGAAAGAAAAGCAAATTCTCTCATCTCTTTGAATCAGGGAGAAAGAAAGCCATCCACTTTCTCTACCCATAATTTCTACTCCAGGAGAATTGGTTTTTAAACAGAATTATGTTAGAGATACTTAAAACCTTCAGTCTCCTGAATAAATGTAGTGGAACAGTGTTGATAGTTTGGCTGGTTTTATGTTAGGAAGGATTAAGGGCCAGGAAGTCTGATTAAACAAATCAATTACAGATTTGTTGAGAAGGTTTTGAGCTACATTTTGGGCACTGAATAAGGGCAACACTATCAGGGTGGTTTTATCTTCCAATTAAAATGAAAAAGCTAGTTTCCTTGACTGCCGGCCTATATGACAGTTTTATGGGTGAATCTGCAGGATGCCATAGGCAAAAACTATCATATCAGATGCTGATTTAGGGTGCAGAGATAGCGTCTGATACAACATTACTAAAATTCCTACCTATGAACGGGGAGCAAAGACTGGTTACTCCTGGTGCAAGCTCTCAAAGAGAAGGAAAGAACATCCCACCCCAGTACTGGCTGCTTAGGACTAGTACCGCTCTCTTTCTGGAAGTGCATCTGACCCCTGAGTCTGTTGCTACGTGCAATCGGATTGCATGGCCAGCATTTGAAAGGCCTGATCTGTCACTTGCTAACAAGTTAGTTACGCACAGACCAGAATAATTTCTTTTTAAAGACATCTTAAGTTTGAGACCTGCTCAAAAGCTTCATTATGAGTTTTAGAAACACAAAGGAAGGTAACAGAGAAGGATTCCAATACACAACTTAATGGCCCGCCCCCTCCCTCCCAGGAATAACAGAGAAGCACGCAGACATTTACAATGGCTCCTCTCCCACACCCTGCCCACAGCCGAGCTGACGGTACACAGTCTGCAGAAATCGTCCTTTCTTGCAACGTTTTGAGTCCCTTCAGAAAAGATTGGTGCTAGTGGCTGAGCGCCTTTGCGAAGCTGGGTCTCTGGGTCAAAATGTCTTCAAGTCCTATTTTTAAGGGCTGGATACAAATACACACACACACACACACACACACACACACACACACGCACTCACGCGCGCGCGCACACACACGCACGCACATACACGCGCGCGCACACACAGGCACACACATATGAACACACATGGAAACACAACAAACACACACATTTAAAATACAGAGACAGATCCTACGGGTACACTGATCGGTTTGGGGGGTTGGAATGTCTAAAGAAGACGTCAGATTGTTTCGGAGCTTCTCTCCGGGGCTCCACAAGCTCATTCCTGAAGCAGGCTGAAAGGAGACTGCAGAGAGGAACCAGAGAAAAGAAAAGATGAAGTCTTAAGACCACATGTATCCAAAACAAATGAATACAGAAACACACTCCCACCTTCATGATCATGGCCTGAGTGAAACAGAAAGCCCGAGAAGCTACCTCTGTTCCTTCTCTTTTATCTTCCTTTAAACAATTCAGAGATTTCTTCTTCTCATGAGTTTTATGAAGAAGAAATAAGATGAAAACCAAATGCTTATTTGAAAGCTAATTCTCATAAGCTATTTTTCCAGATCCCTTCTGAGAGCAGGTTGGGGTCCAGGCATACTTTTAACAAGGTCCGCAGGTGATTTATCTGTGGACTATGGAGCCACGGTAGGTCAAGATGTATAGAACCCTACTTGGCATAAAGCTTACTGGACTCAATTAATTGAAAAAGAAATTCCAACTTTAATCTTTTGCAGAATGTCATCTGCCCAATTATTAGACCTCATTAGTGTTCTTGTCTAGCTGAACTATGAAGTATGAGGAAATACGATCTTATCAGGATGGGGGCTGTGTCATCATGCATTTGCAAAGACCTATTAATGAGCATTTTGTATGTGCCCAGATTGAGATGGATAAATACCTTAATCCTTTCAGTCACAAACTTGGCCTAGAAATGCATATATCAAACTCATGAAAGCAACTTTTGCATAATTAAGAAATCAATTATGCTACAAAGCTTTCAGGGACAAGCCCTTTTATTTTGCTAACGGTTATGCAACCCCACAAAATGGTTGAGAACTGTTTTCTGGACTGGTATTTTGAGTATTTGTTTCCATTCAAAGCCTCAAAGCCAGTTTTCCTGGGTTAGTACTAGGATTTGGTAAACGGGCAAAAACATCTATCGTCTTAATAAAATTTTCCAGAACAAAAATTGGTAAAGAAACAACTTAATGCCAACTAAAAGACAGAGCTCTGACTCTGTTTCTTGATATTAAATTCTGTGGCTATTCATTTAGCATAGACTAGCATAAGAGCACATACAGAAGTCAAACCAGCCTTGCAGACACTTGTAAGAGTAGATGGACTGCAGGCATCCACACTTTCAAGCCTAGAGAAAAGGCTATTTCTGTGGTAAGCTGCACAAATTTAGATAAACGTTTTGGCCAAAGTTTAATTAATCTGCAAGTCTTTTGTGTCAATTCAAAGCTCATAAATTTCACCCCTGAGAATGTGTTGAAACTGTTGAAAAGTTGAAAGGCAACACTGTAAACTAGAAAAAAAATTACACATTTTCATAACAACTGTCAGATGAGCAATGTGAAATTGTTAATACTTACTTTTTTTTTTTAACCTGTGAAGCTGGTGACTTCAAAATATATTTCAGAAATATAGAGGTCATCTACTCAGAAATGCAACCTTAATACTATTTCTTTGACTACTTTGTCCTGCGCTGTGTCCTATATTTGTCAACTTGAAAATATTTCTCCTTTCTCTCCTAGATACATGAAGGTGAGGGGAAAAAATAGCTTGATTCTAGAAGAAGTCATAAACACATAGACTTTAAGTTAAAACAATAAATAGTAGTGATCAAAACTTGGTGGTAGATGCTTGCTTTAGTTTTAGAATTACACCTTAAACTTGTGCAGCAGACCAAATCATTGCAAATAGTTCTATGTTTAAAATTTGAGTGTAGTCTTCACTTTATTTTGAGCTAGCTAAGAAATCAGAGGTATAGTTCCTCGGATCTCAATTTCCCTAAGTATGGGACAAGGAGCTGGTTCTACAGTCTTGAAAATTCTGCTCTGAAGGCCAGCCTGATACCTCTGCAGACTGAAAAGCCTGCTTAGACAGAGCATAGCAGTCAAGGTTCAATCCCCTGGTGCCATGCCAGCCCTGCCCTCAGGGCACTCTGAGATGGGACTAGAGACTGGGTGTGGTGGCACGCACCACCTATAATCTCAGCACTTGGGAGGCTGAAAACAGGAGAATCACTAGGAGTCCAATCTATATAGTGAGACCATGTAGATCCTGTCCTAAACACAGGGGAAAAAAAGTCTTGCTGTCATGACATTTTTTAATTTGCACTTATTTATGTGCTGTTTGTACAATTGTTCCTACTTGTCCTATTTGTAAGCCACAAATATGAAAGAAAAGATCAGTAGGAGAGTGTCTTAGGATGTCCCAGGTAGTAAAAATGTAACTGGAGTTGCAATCTTAGAAGCTCAAAAGGACTTTTCCAGAAGAACCTAAGAGTTAGATGAAGCAAGAGATTCGAAAAGCCAAAGTCAAAAAGCCACGTTGGCCTGAGCAGAGAACAGAAGCCAACTGTGACGCTAAGCTGCAGAACAAGAGAAAGAAATATTCTGAGGCTGCTGCGTCCTTGGTCAAGTTGTTCTGCACAGCTGTGTTAAGCGTTAATGCCTTTGGGAAATATAAAGGCTGAGTGCAGGGTAAGCTTTGGGTGTAATTTGTCCTCTGTTGGATTCTGGCTTTCATAAATGTAACTGCTATACTAATGTGGCCATGTGAGCTAAAATCAAATTTCTTCCTGAGGAGTGTGAAGAGTGCTTTCATCTATAATAATCTGACTCACAGCAACTCAATAAAAAAAAAAAAAAAAAACCCACTCTCTGTACAGCCAATGATCATGAAGGTAATCATGAAGGGATTTTTTATAAAAAGAAAACCATGCACAAGTGAAAAGCAAGCAGAGAGAAAACACACAGTAGGAAACTGATAGAAGTAATTAAACTAAAAATATTTTACGGTCACATTCTGTAACATAGATTCCCTTCCCACCAATTTTCTCTGTACTCTAAAGAAAATACAAAATTGATTCCTTACCAGCATAAAATTGGTGCTTTGTTTTGGAAAGGAAATCACAGGCTATTATAGGCATTTTCCAAGCTGATTTATTCTTTTCAAATGATTGCCAGGAAATTAGATTTCCATTTTTCTTTGTCTAATCATTCATGCTCTTTCTTAGGAATTTGCATGAAAATAAGAGCTGAGA
>PVKN010023390.1:0-14802 GCA_004027915.1 Capromys pilorides
GCGAGAATACATGTAAGAAAGGAGAGCGTGCATGGCCAGGCTGGAGTTAGGCTTGCTCCTGTATGATGACTTTGTCTCACAAACTAGCGAGGGCCCAAAGGGACTGACACCAAGTCCTTCCCAGGCTGCCCTCCCAGCAATTCCAGTATTTCCCGAAGTGCCACCTCTTAAAAGTCCCATCGCCTCCCTCAACGTGGGAGGCGCTCGAGTCATATCCACGCATCACACCTGGTAGTGGGCTGAGGACAGCCGTGCATTCTCCGACAGTCTTTGTCCAGAGATGGAGTGTGTATTCCTGCTCCATGCTGCACAGCACGTTAGGCACTGTGCTTTGTCCCTCACGGAGAAAGTGACCTTGTACCCGTTTCTTGGCTCTGGCTTCCAGAGACTGGCTTCTTCCACCCCCTGTCTCTGAAGTGGTGTCTCTGAGAGGCCTGAGCCGCCACGGTGAAGGCCCCATCCTCCCAAGACGCCGGCTACCCTTCCTGCCAAGGTGCCAGACCTGTGAGTCAAGTCAAGCTGGACTCCCCAGCCAGCCCAGCTGGGTATCACAGAGTGACCTCAGTCAGGACTGCGGGGACAGGCAAGCACTGCAGTGAGCCTTTATCCACAGGACCATCACACCTACAAAGAGTGCCGTTGCCTTCAGCCAGCAGGCTCCAGCCAATAGTGTCCAGCTGACCAGGCTCACATCAGACCCAAGGGGAAGCCTAAGGGTATGTGCGGGCAGCAGTGTTTCTGCTCTTTCCCTCTCCTGTGGGGACAGCGTGGCCCCAGGAGGCCACTACAGGAACCTGCAGACCTGGGAGTGGTGCTGCATCTGGCCCAGGGCACCACCTGGGGACCCAACAAGGAATAAATTCTCGCTATTGTAAGCCTTGGAGGTTTGGGGCTGTTCTCTGCCACACCCACACTGAGTCATACATGACATGACTACTGTGTCTCCCCGCTTTTATCACCGTTGGAAAGGCCCATTTGTCCTGATCAAAACTGAAAAGCCCACAGGTCTTCATTTTCCAAGCCTCCCTTAGAACTAGAGGTGTTCTGTAGCCACCAGAGGTGGCCTTCACCTATACCTTCTTGCTGTTCTTCCAGGAAAGAGATTTTCCTCCAGTACCAACATGGAAGCTTCACCTGGTGGCACGTGTCTGCGACTCCAGCACTCTGGGAAGCTGAAGCAGAAGGATTTCCAGCTCAAACCTAGCCTGGGCATCAAGATCCAGTCAGAAAAATAAAAAGTTAAAAATGGACTGGGGTGTAGCTCAGTGCAAAGGCCCCATGTTCAATGCCCAGTACAAAAAGGAAAAAGTGAGCAAAATAAGGGAACAAGAAAGAAATTATCTTTAACTGCCCGAGGTCGTTCACTTAGGTACAGTGTCCATACTATTCTTGCAACACCCTGAGGGCTAGAGCTTCAGAGACAGTCTGTGAGTGTGAGTAAAATCCAAGGCCAACTTACTAAAGAATCAAAGGACATAATAATTTAGATCCTTCAAAAATAGTTTTGGGGCCAGGGAGACAACTCAAGGGCATGAGGACCTGCCTGGCAAGTGCAAGCTCCTGAGTTCGAGTGCCGGTACCAAAAAAATAAAAAATAAAAAAAAAATTTAAATTAAAAAAATTTTAAAAAAGAAAAATAGTTTTGGTTGCCTAACAGGAACAATGCCCTGGGTTCAGTCCCCAGCCAACAATGTTAGACCTATGCACCCTCAGAGACAGCTTATAGGGTGAGACAACTGTCTGAATTGTTTGCATCGCAGTAAGTTGGTCATTCTGTCATCTGGAGGCAGAACGTACTAAGAGGTGTCTAGTTAGCTGTCGGTACTGTCTCACCAAGGTGGTCAGGTGGCAGCGTCCTCGTATTACCTCAGCTAATCAGCACACGCCATGCCCACACATTGTGTTTGGCTCTAGCCAGTGTGACAGCAGCTTCCAATTCCCAAAAAAAACTGGTAGGAGTGATCCAAGTACCACCCTCTCCTGGCTACCAGGGCCAGGGCAATAGCCCTGGGGCTGTTGATAGAAGAGATGGAAAATAAAGGTGGATTTCTGCTTCAGAATGACGTTTTGCTGCCAACACAGGACAGCAGAGTCAAGAAATAAAAAGATGAATTTCTGATGAGGTCCTTGGACTTTGGGGGCTCACCCTTGCCCGGCTACCTTTGAACTTGTGTTTCAGTTACATAAACCAATAAAATTCTATTCTTTCATAAACCAGTTAACGACTGAAGAAAGCCTGAGTGATCCAGGCCAGAGTCCAGGTTACAGATGTGACAAAGGCCTTCGCGGAGATAAAGCTGGGCCACAGGGAGAGAGGAGCCCAAGGGCACTGCAGGAAGCCACCGGGGCACCCAAGGCTGGAGTGAGTTACCCGAAGCTGCGCAGCCGATAATCCAAAGGCCTGAGGTTTCAAACCCAGGCCTAAGCAGGACTCCAGAGCTCATTTGTACTAAGCCACACCCACCTTAAGAGCAAGGCTTTACCAGGAATCAAACCTGTGCACGGTCTCTTAAACAGCAAGGGAGTTGTGTGGGTGTTGGTGTTCTGGGGGTGAGACTGAGGGGACCACAGAGCTAGGGCCAATTCTATTTGAGAAACAAAGTTCTCGCCAGCTGAAGGAGTCCATGGCAGAACAGCAGGTGTGCGCAGGGTCCTGAGCTTGCTTCTCCCAGGACTCCCTGCTCAGCTTCAGGCCCTGTCTTCTTGGCAAGAAAGAGAGCTGTGTCTGACCCACCCCCTCACTCTCTTTAGATTACGTAGATGAGTCCTCTAATAGACTCTGGGATAGGCACAGCTTGAATTGTGTAGCAAGACTCTGTCTCAGGAAAACTACATAAAATTTAAATGAGCCAATTTTCCAGACAAATACAGATTGAGCAGCCCTAATCTGAAAATCTAAAATTCAAAATGCTCCAAAATCTGGAAATTTCAAGTACCGATATGACAGCACAAATGGAAACTTCCACACCTGGCATCTCTCAGTGGAACAAAGTCAAAATATAAGTGAACTGAAAAAGTTAAATGTCCAGGTGTGGTCCATATCTGTAATCCCAGCTAACACAAAAGAATTGGGAGTTTGAAGCCAGTCTGGGCAACTTAGTGAGATCCTATGTCAAAATAAAAGAATAAAGGGAGTTTGGATATAGGTCAGTGCTTCCTGGGTTCAATCCCCAGTACCAGGAAAAAAAAAAGCATAAAATTATCTTCAGGCTTTGTGTAAAAAGTATAGGAGAAACACTGATGAAGTTTATGTTTCAGTGTGGAGCACAGCTCCATGACCCCTCTTTCCACATATGTGACTGCTCTGAAATTCGGAAAGACCACAGAACACATCTTGGGTCCAAGTACCAGGGATAAGCAATACCCAGGCTCCAAGGAGTGAATTATGGTCCAGGCCAGGGGTGACATATGGCAATAATAGTAAAGGTGATAAATGTGCGAAAAGTGTCAACTGCCACCCACAAAACAGGGGTCACCGCTGGTGTTACCAGCCCCACTACCCCCACCCCACAGAAATCCATGAGCGCTTTGGTCAGGGAAGCAGCGGGGTTCAGCAGCTCAGACCACGGCAGCCACTCTCTCCTGCACAACACAGGTCTCCAACGTCTGGAGCTCGGGGTGACACTGAGGGGCTTTGCGCTGAGGGGTGGTGGGGAAGTATGCTGCTCCACACCCACCAGGGTGGCAGGTGGAGTCTTGGGGATCCCCCTGGGCCCTCTAGGACCTGTCAGGTCAGGAGCCCCCAGAGCAGGTGTGCACAGGCATGATGTGGGAGGTGTCCCTGGGGGACTCGTCATGTTATGTGTGCTGCGGGGGCTGCAGACCCTTCGATTCAGTGAGCTTTGGCAGCTCACCAGATTGGGGCCAGGGTTTCTACGGATTCTTGATTATGAAAGCTATAGATTTCCCTGGAGACTCAGGAACGCTTAAATGGGGCCAGAGGGTCTGAACTTGTCAGTCAGATGAAATGTGCCTCCAGGGAATTTGAATGACTCTATCATAGAAGAAGCACCAATAATGAAGACTCTCCTCTCTCTCTCTCTCTCTCTCTCTCTCTCTCTCTCTGCCTTTGTCTTTCTCTGTTTGTCTGCCCATCTTTGTCTCTATGTCTTCCTCTGTCTTGTCTCCGTCTCTCTCTCACTCTCCTTCCTTCTTCCTTTTCTCTTCTAATCTCTTTTTAAACAAAACCCTCATAGTGCCTAGAAACCAGCCACTTGCTGAGTATTTTTGTCCCCATATCCCCTACTCTTTTTTTTTTTTTTTTATGGCCAGCTCAGCCTGCCCTGGGGATGGGGCTGACACAGCATGTAGTGCCAGGGATGCAGCATGTGGTGCCGGGACTCAAACAGCGGTCCCTGTGGTTGCCTAAGCTTTCCTAAGCAGGCGCTTTAGACCGCTGAGTTCTCTCACTGGCCCTCCCCTACTCTTTACTTTGGTAAGAGATTAAACAAATACTTCTCAGTAAGAAAGCACTGGGCCAGGATGTAGCTCAGAGGCACAGGTAGTGCCTGCTGATAGGAGCCTGAGTTCGATCCCCAATATCAAAAAAGTAAAAAATATAAAAATGTTTATTCATGTGACAATCCTCTAACAAAATCACAAAATTCCCTACAGATTCCAGCGTTCCCCTTTCACCCCCAGCAGTGGGGCTCACCTGTCTAACTCAGTCTCTAACCACAGTGCCAATGCTGAAATGGAACTAACACCCCACCGTGGGCCAGCCCACGTTCCTGAGGCCTCAGAGTGACACAGTGCTTAGAGCATTTCTAACTCCCTGAACTCAGAGTGCCAGGGCATTCAATGCTTTGATGCAGGCTTCTCTTGTGCACCCCAGGGCACACCCCCACTGCTGCACGAGAGCCAGCACTTGTGTCCCTGCAGGTCTGGGGTGTCTCCACTGTTTCACCAGATGTGCTTGAAGATAAGGGTTTGTGGTGGCCCAAGAGCACCAGCAAGAAGTCAGACAGGAAGGGAGCTGGCGCTGGTGCTCCAGAAAGCAGGGTGATGGCGTGTGCACCGGGGGCTCGAATCTGCTAGAGAGTTCTCTGAGAATGAAGAGACTTCCTACCCGCCCACCTGGAGGGTGGAGGAATCGGACATTGGTTCATCTGTCATTGGCTGAGAATTTTCCAAGGATCATTAATGTCCTGTTGTTGCCACCCTGCCCGTGCACGGGCTGAGGACAAGTCCCTGCCAGCTGGTGACTACAGGCAGAGGACTGCAGGGGCGGAGGTGGAGGAGCGTTGGCACATAGATTAACAGTGGATGCCAAGCAGGTGATATCGTGATAAAGGCTGAACAATGAGCCTTCCTGGAGGACCAGCCCCTGCCTGGCATAGTTGCCATTGTCTTCATGTCAGTATTCCCAGTACTGACGATGTCAAGCCACCAAATAACAGCGCTGAGCCCGGCTGTTTCTCATGTGTTGACAAAGACAGCACCTGCCCACCCATAGGAGGGGACGGGGACAGCGCCTCCTGCAGGGACAGGGAAAGCACCTTGCTGACAATGTAGACTCTTGAGGTGTGATGTGGCTTTCCTGCTACTCTATGGGATACTGAGTCAATGTATGAAACTCTCCCTGGTTACACAACAGGATTCTTCTCAAATGTCACACTTAGGAAGGTACACACCGTTTATTGTTTTTACATCATCTCCCCCATCATCACCCCTTACCACAAGTCAGGCCTGCAGGGCATCAGGAAAAACCATTTCAGGAGCCAGAATTCAAGGGTCCTCCATGTTGCCTGATCCATACAAATTCCCCATTCTCCTGACAACAGTACTTCATTTTTCTTTAGGCAACCGCCTCTCAGCCCATCCTGAGTCCTCAGCCCAGTCTGCCCAGGAGCTAGTAGATGCCATGGGCCTGGCTGGTTAGAATAATTCCACTGTCCAGGAGACAGGGACAAGAGTCCAGGTGGAAAACACCACTCTGGCTTAGAACTACTAGGATAAGGGAATCCCTTCCCACTGGCTTGGGCAGGGATGTAACTCAACAGCATAAGCACCTGCCTGGCAAGCACACCCCGAGTTTGATCCCCTGTACCAAAACCTTCCCACTGGCTCACCAGGGGAAAAGTAAGCTGGGCTGTGCAGCTGGGAAGGCTGGGTCCTTATTGCCTCACCTGAGCCTGGAGACAGACACTTCTGGACTTTGCAATTATCAAAATTCCCTTTTTAAACTGGAATCACTTTAGACGGACTTCTTGTCACTTGCAACCAGAGGACAGAGAGCTGATTCGGAGAGCAGAGGTCAAGGGAGCTGCGCTTTAGTTCCCATCCTTCCTGCTTTCTCTTCTCGGCCATCAGGAGAGTTTGGTTTAGAAGAACTCGATGCAAGGTAAAGATGAATCCCGAGTGGATACCGGCCAGCCGGCCTGACCTCACCCAAGGCACCGAGCGCGTCACTTCAGGATCCTGATGCTCATTTTTTGCTCCACGTTCATCTTCTCTAAGGACTAAGGAAAGATGGTCGAGTAAGGAGGCTCGCATTCCACTCCTCTAAGCTTCTACCTCCTCCCCGGGGTCCCCAGGCCTACCCTTTCTGGAACCCCTATTTCTCCAACCTCCTTCTGAACTCCGTTTCCTCTGCTCACGCCTCCTAGGGACTCCTGATCTCAACCCCCCATCTCAAGGGCATCCCGACCTTGGTGAACTCCAAGAAGGACACAGCCCCGTCTCCGTCTATGTCTGCCTCCTGCACGGTACGGTCTGCAATACTCTCCAGCTGCTCTTCAGTCACCTGGACCCCAACCATCAGGCGGAGCACCTGGAAGGCGGGAGAAGATGCAGCCACACAAAGATGGCCCAAACCCATGCGCCCCCACACTCACCGCCACATGCCCTGTCCGGCCCAGGGCCGTTTTTCACCTCATCCAAATGTCATTTCCACCACGTCCCCTCATCCCTTCCCCTAGCACATGCCGTCCAATCTCCCATTTGACCTTCGCTACCCTACACCCGACCCAACAATACGCCTACGCTCATTTTCCCAGCCACAGAAGCCAACCTCCATCAGCCCCGACACTATCCCCACCTCTGCCTCTACTTCTGGCTCCATCCCCAGCTATTCCCTCTACTTTAGGATCTCCCCATCTGGACACTATTGGCCTATGGGACTGGAGAGCTCCTTCTGGTAAGAGGCTGTCCTGTGTGTGGTATTCCAGCCTCTACCCGACTGACACCAGAAGCACACTTCCCCAATTGGGACAGCCAAGGATGTCCCCAGACGTTGCCAAATGTTCACTTAGGGGGGCAAAGTCTCCCCCAGCTGGGAACACTGATCTATTCCTAACCTCAGGGACTGGGAAGATAGCTCTGTGGCATAAAAGCGTGCCCGGCAAGTGCAAGGTCGCAAGTTCAAACCCCAGTCCCACCAAAAAAAAAGCAAACTTGGGCCTGGCAGATGGATCAACAGTCTAAAGCACCTGCTTAGGCAAGCTTAGGCAACCACAGGGACCATGGTTTGATCCCCAGCACCACATGCTGTACCATCCCCACCTGTAGGGCAGGCTGAACCAGCCATAATATATATGTATTAAAAAACAAAAATGCATCCCTAACCTCATACTCAATGGTTCCCTGCCCCACCCTCAACTAACCCATGCCCCAACCCTACTCATTCCCATTTCCCAGCCAGTACCCCGGCCCCCTACGACATCCAGCCATGAACTACCCCACCACTGCACTCAACCCCACACCCCCATACATCTCATCGCCTGGGCTTGAACTCTTCTAACCTGTAGCATCTCATGCCTGGAGATCTTTCCATCACGATCCAGGTCATAGAGCTGAAATGCAACTAGGCAGAGAGCAGGAGGGAAAAGAAGGTGACTCTTCCCTGTCCTCCTGTAGGGGCTCCAGGGGCCTTCCCTATAGGGCAAGTGGGAGGTGTGGCCCCAGCAGCTTTCCCACACTCACAGCGGAGCTTGTTCATTCTGCTGTTGAGGGGCTCGGGTTGCTTGGGGTCCTGCATTCCTGGGTCCTCCTCATCTACAGGTCGAAAATGAGCAAGGACCTTGGCAAAGCCGGCGAAGTCCACCTGGTGATTCCTGGGCAGGGGGAGGGGTGGTGGTGGAAAGAGACAGGAGTTATGGCAAAGGCTCCATCTGTCCTTAACCTTTTTTATTAAAAAAAATAATAATAATAATAATAATAATAATAATAATAATAAATTCTCTTATTCATTTGTTTGGTACAGGGTCTCACTCTGCAGCTCGGACTCATAATGATCCTCCTGTCTCAACCTCCCGCGCTGAGATTACAGGCCTGCTCCGGCCAGCCTGGTATGCAGTACTGGGGATCAAACCCAGGTCCTTGTGCTCGCCAGGCAGGCACTTAGACTGCCGAGCTATCTCCCCAGCCCCACACGGAAGCCCTCACCCCTGAGCAGCCTCACCCATCTGGGAAGAAGCTCTCTATGATGCGGTCTCCCAGGGGGTTCACAGCCAGCGCCCCAATCTGCTGGAGATCCACGCGGCTGCAAAATCAAAATTCAAAGGGAGTGGAACACATGGCTTTGCGTTACCGAATATTCCTGCATTGCCTGTGAAAATGTGCTCTCGAGACATACAGCATTCGTGTCCAAACACAGGCTGTGTGCACACTGCGAGTGGACGGCACTTACTTGCAGTATTCCGTATCACAAGTAACGGTAACATATGGTTTTGTATTTTTGTTAAAAGGGGATGAGATGGGGCAAAGGCCATAGAAGAGGTGAGGAAAGAAAACGCACGCGATTAGCGGTTAAGGAGACAGAGGCAAGAGGTCTGGGGTCCCCTCACCTCAAGTAGCCCTTATTGTTCCTGTCCAGTGCCCGGAACCGGTGGTAGAGGCGGAGCAGACTGGCTTGCGAGACTGCGGGAGTTGTGGGGAAGAAAAGCTGACGACGACGGCTGGGGCCCTGGGACCTTCCCAGACGTGGAGACCAGTGTCCTTGGCCGCGCTCCCGGACGCCGGGGTCCTGGTCTCCCCGCTCCGGGTGCGCCAGCCGGTGACCTACCGCCCATCCTCGCGCCCCAGTGACCCTTGCCCGCGCCTCGGCTGCACTGCGCCGGTTGTGGTCTCCCTCCCGGACATAACCGCGCTGTCCGGGCACCAAACCAGCGCCCTTCCTGGGAACTCGGCGGACCAGAGACACACGCCGGGTTCGCACCCCGCGCCGGGCTCCCCAAACCCGGGACCAAAGCCACCGCTCTCTGTCCGCGGTCAGCGCCGCATTCGACCTCGATCCCGGCTGGATCCGCCCGGTGCCTGGGCAAGTCTGGCCCTGAGCCCAGACCCCTCGAAGCTGGACGCCAGAGCCGCGGAGATGGCTCGTCCCGAGCTCCGTCCGACCCCTGCACCCGCAGACCCGGCACACTCACAGCCCGTCTCCCGCCGGATGCTGTCTGCGTCGGGAGGGACCTCGGAGTGGGAGCCGCGCGCACCCATGAGGGCCGGAGACGGCGGCACTGGGTGCCCCGGGCGGGCAGCCAGAGCCGTGCTGAAGCCGAGCTCCGCGCCTCCCACCTGCGCTCCGGGCGAAAGGAGGACAATGCACGGGTAGCGGGCCAGAGGGGCGGGACCGAGCGAAGGGTGTTTGAGCAGAGATAGCGAGATCAGCTCGGGCTCAGCTGGGGAAAAGTGGGTGAGGCCGGAGCCCCGCCTTCCTCGTGCCCCGGGTCTTCGACCTCGTGGTCGCCCGACAGCCAGCCCTTGTCCCCGCCCCCTCTGAGGTCCAGCCTTGTCAATCCCTGAGACACACAAAGGCCTGCTGGGAGGAGTGGACATGCTTGTCCCCACCTCGGATGGTCCGGGTCTTGGGACAGGAAGGGGTGGAGGGAGTCTTGGAGAACGCCCAGGGGGTTCATAGTGGACTCAGACTAGAATCTCAGTTACAGGACTTACTCTGGACAAGCCAATGCACCTCGGTTCATCTTTGGGGTGTTCTACAAGCATTACTGCTGTTGTGTGATTGAACCCATGCTTAGATCCAGGGCTTTTATCCCAAATCCAGATTCCCGGCTTCTCCTGAGAAATCAGCTCTGACACAGTTAGGCCAAGGGTTGTCCACAGAACACCCGGCCGCAGTGACTTAGCCCCCTGACCAGAGAGGGTGCAGGCACCACTGGGCCCAGCCTAAAATGTGGGTGAGGTAACAAGGGCTGTGCTCCTCGCTCCTGCCAAAGCACTTTGCTAAGCACTGTATGCACCAGCTCACACGTCGTGTGGAGCTTCTGCTAGACTGTTTCTTGCTTTTCCATTGTGCGGGCTGTCAGGGGGTGGTTAGCTTTTTATTTCTTTTGTTTTGTTTTTTTGCTGTTCAGTGTTTTTCCCTAGTGTACATTTCCCTAGTACTACATTTATCACGAGGAGTTGGTGCAGGTACATAGAGCCAGGGAGGTAGCTCAGTGGCTTACGCACCTGCTTGCCATGGTTATAACTGAACACTGAAGACTGAGCCGTTTACTTAAAAGAAAGGTTTATTTGGCTCATGAGGTTAAACGCTGGGACATTCGGCATCATAAGGCCATATCTATGGTGGTCCTTCCTGCTGGGGGATCTCTCTGTGGAGCAGTGCAGGGCATCATATGGCAAGACAGAGCGCATTCAAGCTCGGCTCTCTCTCCTCTTCTTCCAAAACCAAAGACTCGTTGGATCAGGGCACTACTTTTAGGCAGCATGGCACCTTAATGCTACCTCCCAAAAGCTCCACCTCCGCAGGCCACAGTCAGATGACGTTTTCCTCTCTTAGTCCTTCATAAAAGGGATTAAATTTCAATATGATTCTTGGTGAAGACACTCAAACCCAGGCACTTGCGTTCTCAACAAGCACCACACATAAGGAGACCCTAAAAACTTACTTTCCTTTTAGGTATAAAGTACAGATATTCACAGAGTGCTTAAGTAAATCCTCATTATATCTGTGGCATTAAAATGTCATGGGTAGGGGAGGTGAAAATACCTAAACAGGCTCCTAGGAGGGAGGGATAGGAAGACAAACAAAGTGGCTGTAAAGGGACAAGCACGACAGGTATATGGTGGTTATCATAATCACACCCAGGCACAAATTATCCAGAAGGAAAAATGCACATAGTTCATTCCAAAGGTTCAAGTTCACACCCACCCTGGAGAGAAAGAAGCCAGAGAAACTGTATTCTGCAGCCAGAGACTTGCGTCCAATGAGCCCTGAAAATATTGATCTGAGAAGTGCTTGCTTCTCTTGCAGATGCCCCAAGGATTATGCAGCTAATGTAGGGAATGTTTGGTTCCCTTTTAGATCCCCCTAAGGACTAAAGCATGTGGGAAAGCACACCCCTCTCTGGTGAGGTCCAACAGTCCCTGCAGACTGAGGCTGCAGTTGGGCTGTGAGTGTCGCTTGGGTCTGGTCTGAACCCAGGAGGGGTGCTGTCCCTGGGATGCTGCAATTGAGTCAGCCCAGCTTGGGTGCCAGTCCTGGAAAGGGTTCCTCCAACCAGGACCTCTGAATGAGCAGTGCAGGACAGCAAGTGAGGTCAGAGAGTCGTGCACAAAATCGGGACGCACCGGCCTTCAGGAAACCCTGTACTAGAAGCCGTACTTGCCCCAGGTGTGCCAGCAGGCTTTAAATCCATTTCCCAATATACGTGACCTCATCTGAAAATTTCAGAGTCCTGAAAAGAGATTCTTTAGGAATTTTTCCTGCTGCAAAAGCTATTAGATTACACGCTGGCTAGACATTTGTTTTCTGCCTTTAGGATGCATGGAAGCTCGCAGCCAGCCTTGATGAAGGTCCGTCTAGAAAAGTGAGCTTGTAGACTCCTAAGGAAAATATGAAACTCTTACCATTCAATGATAAGGAGGTAAATCTCCCATGTGAGTGTAATCCCAGCTCTCTGAGAGCAGAGGCAAAAGGACAGCAAGATTGAAGCCATCCTGGGCTCCACAGAATGTTCAAGGCCAGCCCAGAACACAGTGAGATACTGTCTCAAAAATATAAACAAAGAAACAAATGTCCCAACTAGAAAAACGGACAAAGGACTTGAGTAGACATCTCTTCAGAGAAGATATACATGAGAAGGTTCTGAGCATCACTAGTCTTCAGGAAACTAAAACTCAAACCATAGCAAGGGTACAGGGATGACTAGTATTAAAGTAAATAAATAAAAGGTCTTGGGGAGGATTTGGGGAAATTACACTCCTCTTGTGCTGCTAGTAGAAATGTAGAATGGTTCAGTTGTTGTGTAAAAGGTTTGAAGATTTTCCAAAAAACTACGCATGCTAAAAGACCCAGGAATTCTACTCCTAGACGTATACCCGAAAAGAATTGAAAATGTGTTCAAATGGAAACGTTTGCATGAATATTCAAAGCTACACTGTTCAAAATAACCAGAGGTAGGAATCGCCTGAATATGCATCAAACAATGAGCAGACACAATGTGGAATATCCATGCCATGTATATGATAAAGAACATATATATATATATATATATATATATATATATAAAATCTATATATATAATATATATATATAAAATCTTTTTTATGTATTTAGTACACAGTCTACAGGGTCTCACTACACAGATTAGACTTGTAGTGATCCTCCTCTTTTCAGCCTCCCAAGCACTGGGATTACAGGCATGTGCCATCACACCCAGTCTCAGTTGCTGTCCCAGCATGCCCCTGGGGGCGAGGCTGGGGGTCGAGCCCCTGTCTCTGAGCCTACCTAAGCACCACTTTAGTCAGTTGAGCTATCTGATCAGCCCTTATATATTCTTTTTGAGGCAGGGTCTCACTATGCAGTTCAGGCTGGACATCAGCTCACAGTGTAGCCCAGGCTGGTCTTGAACTCGCAACACTTCTCCTGCCTCAGTTTCCCAAGTGCTGAGATTACAGGCAGGTGCCACCACACTCATCTTGCAAATATAATTTGACCATACAAAATGATGAAGTACTGAACTGTGCCATACATAAATAAATCTGGGAAATATTGTACTAGTAAAACAGGCCCCTTACAAAAGACCACATATTATATGTGCATTAATTATCCTTCCTGTCACTGGGACACATCACCCAACACCCACGATAGAAAGGAGGAGAGGTTTAATTTGGCCTTCAGGAGATCCCGCCCAGGGTCCCTAGCTCCAAGGCAAGAACTCCTGGGGGAAGAGCACAACCACAACGACGCTTAGTTCACCTCGGTGGCCAGAAGCGAAGCGGTGAATGGCACCAGGATGCGAAGGCCAAGGATCATAGGGATAGTGCGCAGTCACATGTCTATGACACACACAGAAGTGCACTTTGCTAATCCGCTAGGTGACTGCCAAGGCAATCGAGTTAACAATTAAGTGGAGCCACCACAGTATGAGATTACCTCTGTAGGCATTTTAAGAACGGACAAACCCATAGAGATAGAAAGTAGGTGAGGGGTTGCTGAGGCTGGTGATGGTGAGAGAGAGAGAAGAGGGGAAAGGGCGAAAGAGAAGGCGGCTCTCCCGAGAGTGGGTTTTTCCATGCAGTTCAGGCTGGACTTGAACTTGCTATGTAGCACAGGCTGTCCTCAAACTCACAGCAATCCTCCTGCCTCAGCCTCCTGAGTGCTGAGATCGCAGGTGTGTGCCAGCATGCCTGGCATGGGATTCTTCTTAAAGTGAAAATGTTCTGAAATGGACTTGCTGTCATGAGTGAAGAAATAGCTTTAAAAAAAAAAATCAGAAATGATTAATAGGGCCGGAGGTACAGCTCACCAGCACAGCGATTGCCTTGCAAGAGGAAGATCCTGAGTTTGATTTCCGATACCCCCCCCAAAAAAGAAATGATTAATAAAGCTGGATATGGCCAGGTGTGGTGGTGCAGGCCTGTAACCCCAGCACTTGGGAGGCTGAGGCAAAGGTATTGCTGTAAGTTTGGAACCAGCCTGGGAGACCATGTCTCAATAGATTAATTAATTGGTTAATTAATTAAAACAAGCTGGGCCTGGCGTGGTGGCACAAACTTATAATCCCAGCACTTGGGAGGTTGAGGCAAGAGGATTGGTGCGAGTTCAAGACCAGCCTGGGTGACAAAAGTGAGCACAAGGCCAGCCTGAACTGCATAGCAAGACCCTGTCTCAAAAAAAAAAAAAAAAAAAAAAAGCTGGATGTGGTGACACACACTTGTAATGCCAACACTTTGGGAGCCTGAGGTGCTGACCAGGCTGGGCAATTTAATAATTTAATTTTATGTATTTGGTACAAGGTCTCACTACACAGCTTGGACTCATAGTGGTCCTCCTCTCTCAGCCTCTCCAGCTCTGGGATTACCAGCGTGCAAGGCCATGCCCAGTTTCCATGGGCATACCTGGGATGAGCCCAGCACAGCACGTAGTACTTGGGATTGAATCTGGGTCCTTGTGCTTGCTGAGACAGGTGCTTAGACCACTGAGCTATCTCTATAGCCCCAATTTAGTAATTTAGCAAAACTGTGCCTCAAAATAAAAGTGGGCCAGGTCTGGGAATGTAACTCAGTATAAAGACCCTGTGTTCAAACCTCAGTATTAGAAAAAGAAAAGTTGTTAAAAATTAAAAAAAAATAATAATAATGCCCCCCACCCAAAAAAAAGGCATTTAAAGGGGTCAGGGAAATAGCTCAGGGGCACAAGTGCCTGTCTGGCAAGTGCAAGGTCCTGAGTTCAATTCCCTGCTTCAAAAAAAAAAAAGAAAGAAAAAAAACATTAAAAATAATGACCAACCTCACAAAGGGTAAAAATACAAAAGAAAGCCAGGGGCCACTTTTTGTTTAAGGATGCAGGAACAGGGCATAGTGGCTCGTGCTTATATTCCAAGCACTAGAGAGGGTAAA
>PVKN010023391.1:0-14809 GCA_004027915.1 Capromys pilorides
TGGAGAGACATAGCTGATTTGCCTCTTTTTGATCAAAGGTAAAACTAAACATCTAGCTAAGCTCTTGAATGAAAATAATTATTCTGTTTGAGTCAATGCTACCAACTGCCTTAATCAAATATAGGCACCTCTATTTGGGCTCTAAGAGTTAAAATAACTTAATCTTTCTTTCTCAGGCATGTAAACTTCTCCAAGATAAAAAAACAAAAGAGAATAAACATTTTCACCATTGGACACTTGAACAGAAGAACCTACTCCAGTAAACAAATGGCACATAGCACTAATTAGGGCTCCAGAATTTATAAGCTATCGGGCTGCCTATCTTACATTCTGAAGTAGTTGACATGTTTTGTCACCTTGTCAAAGGAGAAGGTTCTCTAAGGAGAAACAAGGACTCTAAACCAACTGAACTTATCCTTGATGTATTTTTCCAGCACCCTCAAAACCAGGCTGCCTTCTTCCTAGGCTATATTTTGTACCTGTTCACACCGTTGGATACATCTTTGGTGTAGTAGCAAAATGAAGTTGTAGGCTTCATACTGCAATGCATGTTTTCGTCAGTAATTTATGCTTCCTTTTTGTCTTTTGTTCTAGCAGCTGGGAGTCATATGTAGTGATCCAATCTTTCATCATCTTATATACCAGATGTTAAGCTCAGATGACCAGATCCCTCTTTCCAGAGATGATTGTCTCTTGCTGTCATGGTCGGTAACAAATGTAATGGATCTACTGCAATTTCAAAGGTACTGAATTACATGATCATTATGAATAATTAGATCTGTATACATTTGGCCTTGGGAACACAGTTCAGTGCCTTCTTAGTTGCAATCACACCAATTACTACAATTTCTGCCCATTATGTGGAAAGAACATCATCAACCAATTTTCCTGTGAAGTACAGGATTCCTGCTAAAGCTTATCTGGTCAAACACCCCTGACACACTGATTCTGGGTCTGGGTGTCAGCACATTCTCATGGCCCCTGTTCCTCACCATTATCTTCATTTCCTCTTTCCACATTGTCGTTGCTATGTTGAGGACTTGCCTGCAGAGGCCAGAGTCAAAGTGTTCTCAACCTGTGGATCCCATCTGACTGTTATCCCATTTTAGGGGACAGCCATCTACAAGGACTTGAAATCTGTCAAAACAGTCTCTTCAAAGGAAGAAAGTCTTCTCACTATTTTATGGAGCAAATACTCACATGTTAAATTCCCTCATTTAAGTCCTGGGAAATTAAGACATAAGTGCCCTTAATAAGTTATCCAAAGAAATTTTAAAGTCCTAATGATTCTCTTCAAATTTCTCCAATGTGTGGAGGAAAAAAAATCTTTACCCAGTATTTCAACTTTGAGGTTTAAAAAACATTTTTTTAGATTTCTTTCCATTTTTATCGGTACATGTTTGCAGTACATAATGATCACATTCGCCTTGGAAAATTCGTGTATGTATTCCAATTTATGTTTTTTAAAGCAAAGAAAAATCTTAGGGACTGTTCTCTCCATGGTCACCACTAGGCACTCACAAACAAGTAAAGTGTGAATATCAACTTTTTCTCTAGCCATATTAACATGTAAAACTGTCAATGTACCTATAACAGTTCACAGAGAGAATAACAGAAGCAGAAATATTGTTTATTTTATATTATTTTTAGGGTACATGGATGGGAGAAAAATTGTTTACACAAGATATCATGTCTGCATCTTGTCCTCTGAATAATGACTATGAAGACAATATGCAATGTATTATTACAAGTGTCGTACTAACCTGCTTTGAAACTGTTTCATTGCTATATTATTTTTTCTCATTAAAATGAATTTTTAAAAAGAATGACAGTAGCAAGTACATAAAAGTAGGCATAATACCCCTAGTTTGTCATTAGGGAGATCTTAAGGTTTTTTTTGTTGTTTGTTTTTGTTTTTTGTAATTTTTTTGACTAATTTTCACTATGCAGTTCAGGCTGGCTGTATGCTCACTTTTGTAGCCCACAGCCTGGTCTAGAACTTGGAGTAACCCTCCTGTCTCAACCTCCTGAGTGCTGGGATTACAGGTATCTACCACGATGCCTGGTTCTGGTAGGGAAAACTTCTTTTCTAGGATATAAATCACGTTTCTTGTAACCAAGTATGTTTGTACTTGTCACAAATGTGAAAAAATGCATATTATAAGACAGGGGTTTCAGACTGTAGTGTAGTATTGGCACCTCGTATCACACTCGTAGACATCAGCCACAATTTGAACCTAACAGACAAATGGCCCTTCAATTCCCACGTTTGGCTGATAATATCTAATATCACCTAGTGAGAAGCATCTACTGTATGGAAAACGATACATCTTTTAACAAGTGCTTTTAAATAGATTTTTCTAGTTTATGCTTGAATTTCTCAAAGTATTTAACATAGTATAAATATTAATAAATCTTTTGAAAAACCAACACTGTTCCTAGAAATATTAAATTTCACCATGTCATTTACTTATAAAAATATCTAAACTGAACTTGTTATTCTTTTGCCTTCTTCTGTTTCTCTGTCTTCTCTTCCATGATGTGCCTTAGCGACCCTCTGGCCATTTCAACTCCCACTTCTCATACACATTTATGAGCTTTAGCATTTCTGCTCTTCCCAAGAGTCTTTGCAGCCAAGACTGTGATTATTTTTCTCCTTTTTCCCATTTAACAAGATGCAATATGCAGTCTCTATCGTTGACAGCCAACATTTATTATACACTTTGTATCACAGTAACTTGTTGATTATTTTTCTCATCTTAACTTTGACCAACTGACTCAAGAATTCCTATGCCACAGTGCATTCAGAATGTAGATGTGTCTTGCCTCTAAAACTTCCTTTCCTCCCACAGACTTCGCTTCAATAGATGGCTCTCTGGTCACGATAACTTCAATTCTTGAATCTTTCTTTGCTTTCTTTCTAAAGGTTGATGTTTTGTTGTTTTAAAGAAAGAACAACAGAATAAAACTGCACACAGACGTCTTACCATCAGTCCTTTACCACTTCCATGGACAAGTGGAACATGACTCCTGCTACTTGACTGATCTGAGCTTCTGTCCTAAGGGCAAACAGTAAAATCACTGAATATAACAATTCTCTATTGATCCCAGCCTAACTTTCTTTCAGTATGGATTTTTATTTGAATCAATTTTCCCAAGTATCAAGGGAGAGAGGAAAGCATCTCTGTCAGTTTCACAACACAGTTTATTGCTCACACAACATGTATAATCCAAGGCTGTTTGGATCATTGGCAGGGGAATCAGAAAACTTGAGTTCAAATTGAACTGCTGCATTTATCATCTATTATATCTTAGGCAACTTATTTAATACTCTGTGTATCACATTCCCTATCAATAAAACAAATATGATAATAATACTTTTATGATGTTACTGAAATATTAAATTGGTAGTCCATTCTAAGCACTTAACACATCTCCAGACTTGCAATAAGCGTCGAATCAATGTTAGATAATATTACTATTTTCTGAAAGCTTCAAAATGCACCTGGAATATTGTGGGTTGTTGTTGTTTGTTGGTTTCTTTGTTTGGCATACTGGGAATTGAACTCAAAGGTTTGACACTGACCTACATCCCCCACCCTTTCCAGGGTGTGTGTGTGTGTGTGTGTGTGTGTGTGTGTGTGTGAGTGTATGTGTGGTACTGGGGATTGAACTCAGGACGTTGTGTTTGTTAGGCTGGTGCTTATTCTACAGAGCTATCTCCTTGGCCCTGCCTTTGCACTTTGGAGATAGGGTCTTGAAAAATTGCTATGCTTCTTCCTCCATCTCCCAGAGTACTGGAATTACAGGTGTGTACCACCATGCCTGGCCTCCCAATCTTGGTTTTCTAAAGTCTATCTCCTTTATGCATTATCCCCTTCAGGGTCTACAATGAGGAGCCTCACTAGTCCACTCTCTAATTTTAGACATAGTAATATCATATTTCCCTTTGGCCCTCACTTTTATGGCTTTGCTTTTAATCTGCATGACTCCAATTCCAGTTTCTCTGAACTCTATTTGGTATATTTTAAGTAGAGAGCACCCCATACTTAGGAATGAATTATGTCCAAAAGCTACCTCACAAGTCACCAGGTTGGAACTTGGAGTACATTTTTCCTGAGGAGACAGCATGGCTACATGTCGAGGGCTGATCACCAACATCTATTTAGGTCATCATTCTAGAACTAATAACACTAAAAGTCAGAGATGGCCAGATAGCTCAGCAGACTAAAGCACTTACTTAGGCAGACACAGCTGCCGGGGTTTGATTCCCAGCCTGCCATCTCAGCCATGCCCACAGAGCACGCTGAGATGGCAATTGAGACTGGAAATGGTTGCGCACACCTGTAATCCCAGTGCTTGTGAGGCTGAAAATAGGAGAATCACTACAAGTCCGACCTCTGTAGTGAGACCCTGTAGACCCTGTAGACCCTGTACCAAATAAAGAAAAATAAAAATAAATTAAAAAATAACACTAAAAGTCCTAGGACCATTTTTTTCAGTATGTTTATTGGGAGGTAAGTTTTGAGTCCCCATTTGGGAGTCTAATTGGCGCTGCTAGTTGGGATTACAACTACCAAAATATAACATTTTGCCTTGAAGGCCTCTGATACCACCTTCTTAGCCTAGTGAATATATGGGAAAATTAAAATATAAAGATATGAGAGTGGGGCTCAGAACTTTTCCACAGATTACAAAAGTAATAACTTGCCTCTGTCTACAGCTTCCTCAACTGCTGATTCATCTCTTTTTGTGCAAGTGCAGTGTTGGATGATGTGTTAACTCTGTTCGTGGGGTAACTAAATTCAAAAACATTTACTAAATTCTAGATAGAAGACCTTTGTCTGAATACTTATTAGTTAAAATCTTTTCAAAATTTGTGGGTTGTCTTTTCACTCTGTTGGTAATTTCTTTTGACGTGCAAAAACTTCTTAGCTGTAGGAAGTTCCATTTGTTGATGCTTTCAAGTGTAAAACGTGCATTTTGATTTTTGTCCGTGAACTCTTTGCCTACCCCTATGTCTTTAAGATTTTTCTCCCACTTTTTATTCCAGGAGATTTAATGTTTCTCTTTTAATATTTAGATATTTAATCCATTTTTATTTTAATTTAGTGCATATTTTGGCCCTAGCCCTTCAAGGTCAGTGAGGACTCAGGACATAAGAGAACCTGTACTGTAATACCCTAAAACTCAGTGGTTTCCCAACTTTTCTATTCAAGGAGATTATGGCACCTCAGAGGAAAGGGATAAATGAAGTATAGTATGTCTAAGGAGAGCCACCTAGGGAGAAAATATTCTCTCAGGCTTTCACAGAGAGCAAACTGGTCAAGCAATGGCCGTGACTCGTCCCGATGGCTGACACTGGCAACAGTTCTACAAATCACTGTACATGGTTCCAAAGTTAATCCTGAAGGGATTTGACCCTGGAAGATTCAAAAGATGAATGTACTGTTATACAGGTCTTGCTTTGACTTGCCCTTAACCACCCAGCAGAAAAATTTAACTATGAGGCATAAAATGCAAAGCTAGATTAGTATGCTGAGCAGTAAAAGGCTTAAATCAACATCTTCCAACATTGCCAGTTTTACCGGCAACCCACTGCAATTATGGAACATTGGACTATGTATACAACTACTTCCTCTCAGTTCAAAAGGAAGAATTTTTTTTCTTTCTTTACCAATATTGATTAGAAAATTTGTCACGTCTACACCCTGTGCTCTGTATAACTACTATGAGGACAACAATATGCATTGTATCAATTATTGCAAACATACTATTAACATGTTTTGAAACTATCATATTATTATATCTTATTAAAAATAATAAAAAAATTTTAAAAAACATTTACCAATTGGCTACTCTAAAGGATGGAATTACTTGTATGACATTTTCTGCCTTTTAGAGGCTCATATTGGAGTCAGGAAATAAATAAGCACTAGGTAAAGCACAGATTCTATGACCCATATTTGTGAAGTTGGACACCAATTTGAATTGTGCCAATAGGAAATATCTAGTATAATAGGCAGCAGTTTTAGTAAGGCCATTGGAAATGTTGCCAGTTGGACTAAGAAGGACATATTGATGAATGTAATGTGAGAGAGTAGAGGTATGAAGCCCACTTGTTCTACTTTCAGATAGTGCCAAGAATTGTGGGTATGGATATAGGGTATCAGATAGTGTCAAGAATATAGGGTATAGGAAGTGTTTCTGATGACATATAAAATTTGAGAAAAAAGCAGTAGGTCATATTGGTGGGAGACTGGATTGCTCCATAAAGGATCTTACACTTGATATATTCTATAGATCAACAAATGGCACTCTGAAAGATCAAATCTAGTCTTTGGCTTATACAGTCCATAAGCAAAGAATAGTTTTCAGATGCTTAAGAAATGTAAAAAGGCAAAACAATATTCTACAAATTCTAAAATTGTTCCTATCTGGCAATTTACAGGAAAAATTTGCTGACTCCTACAATAGCTCATTGGAACCACTAAAAAGGTTTTTGGGCAAACCAGTAAAATGTGTAGAATTGTGTTTTAGAAATATCACTTTTGTAACAAATGTGGAAAACTGATTGAAAAGGTATAGGATTAGAAACTGTGCCAATTAGGAGATTACTATAGTAATATGAGAACTAATATGGACCTGAAGTGGACTGTAGCATTAAGGATTTGGAGAAAAAAATGCTTTGTAGCATTTGCCTTGTTTTTGTCATTTTCACATGCAATTTTGTGCACATCTTACCTAGATTGATTTTAGAAGTGGGGTCTCCTGCAGGGTAAAGGGGTCTCAATTTTAACATCATTCAGTTCTTTTCTGACATCCTATGAGCACAGAGAAATATGGAGTGCACCGGGTTTATTTATGTACTACATGTACCAGAATTGAATTGTACTATACAGAAAACTTTACTCAAACAGATATCTTTATCTTGTTTAAAATTATGAAGTATCCTCTGATTCTGATTGCTTGCTTAATATTTGAAGTTCACCAATCACCTTGCAGTCCCTTCAGAATCCTCCTGCATCATAAATCATGCCACCAGGAGACCTAATGGGAATAGTTCTAAAAATGCTGTTTGATACATCAGAGATATTCATTTTCTCACTTTTTCGTTGCTTCATCCTATCTGTTTTATTATATTGATCATTTCCTATGTATCGCTTATACCATAGAAACCCTCAGAGTAATGTTTATCTCGGTCCACCCAAAAAAGTCTTGGCACAATAATATTTCAATTTTGATTAATATGTTCAGAAATATCATCTCATTTGAGCTTCATAGCAATGTAAAGTGACTATACCAACAAGATATTCAAAAATCTGGGAGCTAAAGAAATTTGCCTACAGATGCAGTTTGGTTAAGTAGCATGAGTGGGACCAAAATCGATCTCTGACCCAAAGATGGTAGATTTATCACTGTGTTGCATTCATAGGGGCTACAGATCCATATTTCCTCATCAATACCTTTTTCATGATGTTCGTTCACATTTGGAGCTGTGAGGTCTGATGCTGAGTCACTGTTCATTTTCTGCTTGCTTTTACGTAGCCCAGCACTAGCCTGCACCCTTTCCTGTAATACAGCTCCCTAAACAACTCTCCTAATTCACTTGAAGTCACTTTGTCCTATCTGTATGTAGTGTGTCAAATGCTCAGCGAACTCCTTCTCTTCTCACACATGAGAAGCTATCAGTAGCCTCCCTCGGCTCTGCTGCTTCCCCATACTACCCTGATTCCCAGTCTATTACAGACATTTGTCATTGACTTTTTGATTTTCCCTATTTCTGTTCTAATTTCTTTATTCTTTGTCCATGCTCTCTATTATTTTGTTCTAAAATTGAAAGTATCTATTTTTTTCTTCAAAGCATATGGCTTCATTTCTTTCCTTGAGAGATTTCTTTAAATTATTTTTCCATCTGTACGAATCTTCTCTAACAGTTTGAAATGAAAGCTGAGCTCTTCTTTCCTTGACCATTTCTCATCGTTTTCAATATCTTCCCTTACTGATATGAATTTGCTCATCTTCCACTTACTTCTGCCAAATTTCCAGGCTTTTAAGAAATTAATTTCAGCTATTATCATTGCATGACTAGAAAAAGTGCTATATTTCATTTTATATGTAGGAACTCTACTATCTCTTGCATATAAATCCTGACAGTCTTACTGGATCACTTCCCCTTTATGTAAGCACATTGTAAAATGTTAGCATATGCGTCTGAATAATCTTTCTTCAGGTGTACATTTTTGCACACAATTTTCTAAGTATTCACTTCACTGGTCAATTTTCAATTATCTCTGGCTCTGTTTTCTCTTCTGAGATGTAATTGAAAAGTCTCCGTACTACAAAACCACTTTATTATATTTAGAATGAAGAAAGGGCACTGCATCTTTAACTTGCAAATCCAAGCTGTTCTCCTCTCTAATTGAACAGCCGTGTTCATCTCTTCAAATTCAGATCTCCTGTCTCTCAGACATTTGCATGATAATGTTAAAACAAAGATCTTATCCCTGTTTTGTAGTCTCTTCCTCCTTTTCAAAGGTACAAAACTCAGACGCACCACTTCATGTGAAAAATTGGCAAACAATGTAAGGAAATAATTGTGTGTTATGGTTGTAGAAGAAATAGATCAATTTTATGGGTAAGAAGAAATTTGGAATTCACCTTTAAGATGAAAAATTTTTGGCTAGAATTGGAGGCGAAGACAAGATTTTAACAAGCAAAAATGGAGGATGCAATATGACCATAAACTAAATGGCAAGAAAAATGGCAAAGATTTAAAGGCCTGGCATAGCACATATTTCCAGAATGACCAGTTCTTATTGGCTGATTGATAAGGGCCAAGTGAAGTACAACAAGGAGGTGAAGGGAAGATATTTTATGAACTATATTTCTAATCAAAGGTGTTTTTACCTCATTCTATAGCAAAGAATAAGACAGAACACATTTTACAAACAGGAGTAATATAGTAAATTTATAAATCTTTACTGAAAGAATGAATGCCCTCAGAAATAAATCCAAAATGTTTTATTCAGGTGACTGGAAAGGGAGAAATACTCTAAACAAAACACATAAAGAAAGAAGCATGCTGGCTTTACTCAAAGGCAAATAGGATTTGAAAGCCATCCAGCTCAGTGTCACAAGTACATGCCTGGCAAGCACAAGGTCCTGAGTTCGATTCCTGGTATAAAACAAATGTGCAGAAAGACATCCACATCCAATACATGGAAATCCATGTCTGAGATATTGGATATACAGATAAATACTGGAAGGCAAGCAGACAGAGGGGATACTTAAAGCTGTCTGGGTCTGCAAATTACCATTCACTATAAACTGAAAGGGATAGAAACTAGATAGTAGAGGTAAAAATGCATAAGAAACAATATAGATTACATTTCAGTAAAATTTGGTGATAAAAAGGAGGTAGGAAATTATATAGATCTCAAAACAACCAAGACGAAGGGATAGATTTTTTTAAGAATTAAACAGTCCTTTGTATAAGGCAAAGATCTTGTGCAAGTGGAAAACACAGATTTGTATTAAAAAGAAATCCGGAAAACTGGAAAGAGGGAGAAGAAAAGGGAAAAGGGAATTGAAAATATAGGGTAAAATTTGTAGGATGAAACACAAGGCAAGATTGTGCAAAAGCAAGAAGAGCTACAGTGAGCTAGCCTTGCATACGGAGTGCTTCGATCTTACAGGACAGAGGGGAGAGCTTTCTCCTCGGTGGCAGGAAGACAGCACAGGGCCAGATGGAGAGAGGAGTTAAAGTTGAGAAGACCGAAGGGAACAAACTGACAATAATCTCTGATCAGTCCAGATTTCTGTTACCATGGCTCCAGTCCCCTTAATTCTTTGACTGGGACGCCATCTTCAGGGAGCCTGCAGTACTGACTTTCCCACCTTGCTACTTTGCAGTGTCTGAGGTAACAACCTCCCATTGTCTTTTTCCTTCAGTAACTACTAGTTTACTCCAGCTATTTCTTGCTCCTCCTAACACTTTTACTGTTGAATTTTAGTCCTTTCTCTCCCCTCCCTAACATCTATGTAACCCTCCCCTCAACATCCACAGTTCCATCTACACATATTATTTTCTGAATTTCTAACTCCTTTTCTTACAGACCCTTTTTTGATTGGGAAAGGTTATTAGTCACTGTTGCATTGTTGGGGCGCCATGGTAACTACCAAAATCTTAAAAAGTAGAGGTTTATTTTGGCTCGTGCTTTTCAAAACTTTCAGTCCATGGCAGAAATGGTAAGGTGGAGGGCATGGAAGAGAAAAGCAATTCAACCTGTGGCAGCTGGGAAGCTGGGGAAGGGGAGAAGTGGGATCAAGAATGTAGCCTTCTAGGCAATACCTCCAGTGATCGAATGCCCTCTAGATTCCACCTGTACCAGACACAGTCAGCTAATGAACTCATCAATGCACTGAAAAATGTGGTCTCCCGAGATCTAATTACCTTCCAATGACATGAGACTTTGGGGGGATATTTTGGGTCTAAACCATAGCCACTACATTTTGTGCAGATAGAAGTCACAGGGAGTGATAGAGAAGGAACTGTGAAAAAGGGGCCTCTGAAAATGTTTAACGCATATAGAAAGAGGTCAATAAAAAAAGCAAAGGACTGAGATGTTATATATAAAATAAAATAAATCTTTTCACTCCAAACAAGTTAGGGTTAAATGGAATTCAGAGCACGTGTAGAAAACCTTGGGAATACCAAGGGGTGCTTTTTTGCTGAGGTAAGAGAGAAGGAGGCAAAAATGATCCAGATGCATACATGTTTCTGGTGACAGAACACAGGAAAATCGAGTTCCCTTCCTGATGGCTTCTATTTTCCAGAGTATCACCAAGGTTGAGTACTGAAAATGAAGGCAAAAGTGATAGAGTTGCTGAGGGGAGGAAGTTTCAGGAAGTTTTATCGTGCCACAGTGAGAACAACAGGAGAGAGAATTCTAGGTATTCACCTGATTATTAAATAGTACAGAGAGTCCAAGAGAAATTGGAGGCCATAAATATGCAGAGGCATAAATCCGTATGGATGTGAGATTATTATCTGAGAAATAGCAGTCTGTGTATAGGAAAAGATAGCCTAAATAAGATCTGTGTGTAGAAAAAGAATTGAATTAATTCAAATGAAATTGAAATAAGAATAGATTCCAATGTCCCACGAGAGCACACTGTGCTTGAAAAATGACAGGAGCTTGTTATAGCTAGGGGCACCGTATATGAGACGGGGAAAGTTAATCAAAAACCCAATAATTGATATGCTCATATGCTTTGGCAGTGGAAGGCCATTGAAGGGTTTTGAGCTGCAAAGCCCATATCAGAACTGTGTTTGGATAATATAGCAAAACAGTATCTGTAGAGTGTGGAATTACAGGAGAGAAGATCAGACAGAGAGAAGCTACTTAAGAGGTTATTCTAATAATAGAGTTGAGACGATTTGAAGAAAGTCTCAGAAGTAAGCACTGAAGGGAAAGAAAGGGATTAGAGACCTACAGAGACATTTAATTGAGGATAGGTTGGAGGAAACATGGTGAGTAAATGAGATTTCAGTTTATTTGATTTGTTGTATTCCTTCCTAGCAGATTCCTCATCTTCATTCACTTTGTAAACTGATGAGTGATCCATCCTCAGGCAGAAACCAAGAGACAAACTTTCAAGACCAAAGGCATCTAAAGCTTTTAATACACTCATGAAAGTTGAGTGGGATAATGGAAAGAGTATGGACGTTGGAGTCCTGGGTTCTCACCCCTGCTCCAGCACTGAAGATTTGCATGGTGTAGCATAGTTAATGTCAGTTAGCCTGTCCCTACCTCTCCAAAATAAGGAACATACCTACTCTCCAGAGTTCTTGAGAAACTTAAAGGAGATAATGAAATTATGGATAGAGATAGGCTGTTTCAGTGCTTCTTGGTACTACTAGATGCATAGATATCTGTTTCCACTGCTCCTGTTACTCTTAAAACTTTTATTATCGCAGTGATCATTCTGGCTTTTTCATGAGCAGATTAACATAGTCCTCTACTTATACTATCACATAAGACCTTCATTTATAAGCTTCTCACAGAAAGTAGAGGGACAAAGTGAGCAATTAGACTATAATGTGGACATTCTGAAAACACAGGATTCTCTTGGATTCCACTGACACCTAACACTAGTATAGAAAATGCAGGGGTGCAAGGGGGCATTCTGTAAAGCATAGCACCTGGAATGAGTTTTGAAAGATAAATCTATTGTGATGAAGAAGTTATGGCAAGCATTGCGTATGGACAGAAAAGAGCCTTGTGACAGCATGGAGGTACGAAAGAAGATAAGCTTGAGCAAAGTAGAGGAGCTCTGCTCAGCTGAACATTGGTGTGAACAGATCACAAAATAGGGAAAAGAGAGAAAGGAAAGATCACAGACTGGAACTAGGAGCAGGAACCAGACTCTCAAAGCCTTCTGGGGCACTGTACAAGGAAGCTTACTCTAGGCTATGACTTTGCAGTTAAGCTTCTTGGCATCAAAGACTGTGCATGTTTTGGTCATGGGTTTATCCCTAATTTCTCTAAAATGTGTCATAGCACAAAAAATGGGCCAAAATTAGCATAAATGAGTCCCATAGTGAGGCATTAAAACATCATTCTGAAGGTTAAGAGACCCATGAGTTTCAGGCAAAGACGAGACAGATTTTGGTTTCTGATTGCACGACTGAGCACAAATGGGAGGCAGTGCTGGCTGTGAGAAGAGAGTATAGGGAAGGGAAAGGAAAGCATTGATTCTATCTAGACACTGAGTTCAAGACATCTGAGGGATACTCAGGTGACCATATATCCAGTAGCCAGTTGTATATATGTCTGAGGCTGGGAACAAAAATCTAGAAATACAGATGGGAAGCCTGTATATACATGGTAGGCACAAGTATATCTCTCTTCCATTGCTCTTTTAATACCGAGGATACAGGTGAGATCTGCCTTAGAAAGCTAGGCCATCATAGCCTGAATTCCTAATTAGTCCTTAATCTTTTTCCACAAGTATGTCTGACAGCCTAATCCCTAGTAGAACCAAATGACAAATCCCTAAGGGGACTGGGCAAAACCACCTATGTGCTGTAGTTCACCTACAGCTCTCAAGTTCTAACAGCACAAGGGTGTCCTCTAGTGTCCATCCTGATGCATATAGGGGCACAGAACAGAGTTGGGAAATTTTGCTTTCAATTTGCATTGCTATCTTGTCATTTCCATTTCTGTGGAAATTCACCAGCAACATGCAAACTCAGATTTGGAGGACTTCAAGTACTTCAAATTCTTGTGGGTTGTGACCCGAGTGAAATACATAGTTACTCAACCAGGATAGGGCAGCCTATGGTACCACTTATTTAATGAAAAAACTAGACCCTACAGTCTGAATTCTCAGCAAGCATTGGGAAGAAACTACAACACAGACTAATCACAATCTTATTATTATTTCAGAAATAATGAACTTCAGAGTGGTAATATAAACATATATTTCAAACTAGAAAAGCAGAAGCAACTGTTTCACTGGCTTTCTGGACACACAGTCTCTGAAAATGTGTGACGAGGGAGCTACTACTACATCACAGAACACTCCTTTGCATACTAATTATGGTGTGAGAGAGAGGATGTGAAGCTCAACTTGTACCCTTACCTACAAAGGCCAGTGAGGAGGCCTGGATGGTACACTCTGGAGTGTACACTGCTGACCAGATAGCAAGGTTGTCCTGGTGTAAATTCATATTCTCTCTCATATAGCACATTAGAAGGATTAGAAATCATTGAACTGGGGCAGGGGAGATAGCTTACGGGCATGAGTGCCTGCCTGGCTAGTGCAAGGTCCTGAATTTAATCCCCGGTTCTGGAAAAAAAAAAAAGATGTCATTGAACTAACATGTTCATAAGACAATGTACAAAATACAACAGTATTCATGCATTGTTTTGTATAGCCACTGCCTTTGCAGATAGAAGTCCACGTGCCTTACTATCCCGAGAAAATCTACTTTCTTTGTCTTATTTTGGAGTTCAGCCTAAACTTCTAGTCATGCTCATGATGACCTTACACTATCTGTCAGCTCCTTACCTAGAAGTCCAGATAAATATACCACTTACTAGAAGACATTTTCAGAAATAAAAGCAGAAGGAAATGTGAATGTGATTAACCTGGGGGGCAATATGATTAATATAGGAAACTGAGGCCCACAGTTGTGTCAAGTGCGTGCATGTTCCTCTAAGCCTAAGGCCTAGTGCTTCCAACAATATGGACATAACACCTTGCAGCCACAGTACATCAGGTATCTGTACTAGGCACACACAAATGAAATGAGTTTGTCCTCTTTCAGACATTATCACAACGTCATAGCATAAGATGACAACCACATATATTGTTAGGGACCCTCCTATTCTAGCAAAGCCTAACCTTCTTCAAAATGTCAACTTTTGAAACATAATTTTCATGTAATAAAACCACTTTTGAGTGTACATTAGAATAAGTTCTGACAAGTTCATACAGATTCTGGAAGGAACAACTTCCAAAATCTAAATTTTAAATATTTCCATCACCACCACCACCACCCAAAATTCCCTTGTGCCCACCTCAGTCAAAAAGCTTCCTTTCCAAGCTTCAAGCAATACTGATCTGCTTCTGTCACCTAGAATAGAACTAATACTTATGTTGTTTCATATAATGAGGAACATACTCTGTACACTCCTTTATGTATATTCTTTTGTTTAGCATGATATTGTTGTAGTTCTTCCACGTTCTTGCATAGAGAAACACTGTATTGTTATGTGTTAATTTTTGTTAATTATCC
>PVKN010023392.1:0-14809 GCA_004027915.1 Capromys pilorides
AACTCTATCAATCCCACCCTCAAGAATCTCAATTAGGTCAGGCCAAGAATATTTCTATTGCTTAAAACTAAGAACTTTGGCCTTCTAAAAGTCATATGTAGGGGTTATGGACTTAAAATCTAAAGTCTACATTCCTACAGTGAAGGATTGTAGACTTTACAGTCCTAGGGAAAAATCAGCTTTAAAATATTTGCCCCTAATTGTCCTGGTGGTGCAGGCCAATAACCCCAGCACTCTGAGAGACTAGGGCAAGAGCATTGCAAGTTTGAGCCTAGCTTCAGCAACTTAACTGATTTAGTGAGACTATCTCAAAATTTAAAATCAGAAAAAGGGCCGGATGTGTGGCTCAATGTGCAGGCTCTGAGTTCAGTCTCCAATGTTTAAAAAAAAAAAAAAAATTCACACCTGAAAAGGGATGAAACTCTTAAATACTTCTCAAACTTTAATGAGATTCTTGTTCAAATGCAGATTCTCATGCAGTAGAACTGGGGTAGAGGCAGAGCATTTATTTATTTTTTTTTTATTTTTTTAAATATTGATTTATTTATTTGCTTATTTGTTTCTTTCTTTATTTATTTTGTGGCTGGCTCAGCCTGCCCTGGTGGTGGGGCTGGTGCAGCATGTGGTGCCGGGGATCGAACCGCAGTCCCTACAGTTGCCTGAGCTTTCCTAAGCAGGCACTTTAGACCACTGTACCATCTTGCTGGCCCGAGGCAGAGCATTTAAATTTCAGTTTCTCACAAGTGCCCTGAGGATGACGATCATGTTGGTCTAGGAAAACAGCAGGAAGCAAATCCTAGAACCGCAGACCTAACCAGTGAGGAGTAAGATTTTGGGCATGGATTCATCACTGGCAGTCCTGATTTCAAGCCACAAAAGGGTTTCCCTTCCTTTCTTTTTGTGCTCAGTGCTCCATTTGACTAGGAGTATTTGCCATGGCAGACAAAGTAGCCCCTGCTGCTGTGACAGTACACTTCTGAATGCCTGAAATATCATGATCAGTGTCACTTGACCATTCTCCTTGGTACATAAGCCATAAATATAGATTGACTTATGCAATGAACAAATATTTCGGGTTTATCTCATTTTCTTCATGCTGTCAGATAAGTTTAAATAATTCTGGATTCTCTGCCTCTGTGTTTCAAATCAGTTGATTTGGTAGCATTTTCAGTGCCATTAAATGAGGACTGGATTTAGCACATAACAAGAAGTTAAAGGTCAAAGGAATCTGTGTAGGCAAGGAAATGTTCCAACCACATCAGCAGCACGGCTGAGGAAAAATGTGACTTGATAATCTGTCAACTTAAATTGTCAATCAAAGCCCATTATTACCATTATACCACCCATCTAACACTAGATCAATAGAATAAGTACTTTGTGATGTCAGATCAATGGTATGACTAAGTTTGGGGTTGACAGCTAAACAATTGCATCTATCCTAGGTATGTGAATGTTATTGCCAGGAGCATCAACTCAAAGTAAAATGATAAACCACTTCCTGCACACTTTTCTGAAATAAATGTTTAAAGTCCCAGAAATTCTTGCTGCTCCCACCCACTAAGATGGAAAAAGTAAAGTGTGTGTTTATTTCTAAGATTCATAGAGTACTCATTTTGCAACTGAGCCTATGGAGAAGATACATTTCACGGAGCCCTGAGATAACAATTGAGCCCCCATGTCTGATAGGGTAAGAGTTTCTTATTAGGCCATAGAATTTGAAGAAAAGTAAAAAAAATTCACATGAGCTGTATAACACCTTTTTCCCTCCAACAGTAGCAGTTTGTTTTCCTTGAACAGTTTCTATCATGGGGATTCAAGGATGAATTCTAACTAGGTTGGAGAAGAGGTAGGTGAAGGAATCCAGTGTTGGTTTTTTTTCTAGATTTGCCTAGCTGTCACCATTCATGTACCACCCACTTGCTTATTCAATAGCAAATAGAAACTTATCCAAGATACTAAAGCTCTGAGAATACAAGGGCAAAAGAATTTAGGACAAAATACTGTAGAGCACAGAATAGAAATACAAGCCTAGTCTGGAAAAAGTCACCAAAGTCTCCTTAAGAAATTGATGTTCAAGCTAATGCCTAAAGGGAAAGATATAGTTAGGCAAAGAGATGTAGCTAGGCGAAACTGTTCCAAGAAGAAAGAACAGGATGTACAAGAGCCCTAAGTTTAGAGTTAATACAGCATCTTGAAATAAGACTTATGCTATGGAAATACAGAGAGCAAAAGGGAGTATAGAACTTGCCAAGGCTGTGAGATAGGTAGGATCCATATTACACTGAAGGCCTGTGTCCAGAGATATGCAGATGGGCATGATTCCAAGACACAGCAAGACCCTGCTAAAGGTCAACATATATCACCAGGCCAAAGTAACCTCCCTTCTATCTGGGGCAGTGCTGATTACATTGTTAGGGAAGCAGGCACCACTCTCACATGTTTTCCTCTAGCCAGTGAGTCTTCAGCCTGGTTTTGTCAATGTCCCATCCCACTCATCCACGTCAAAACACTGCAAAGCTCAGATGAATAGAGTGACTAACTCCAAGTGCTTCCCTGGAGACAGTTGCCTTAAGGCGAACATGGCACTAATAGGGAAGGGACCCATATAGACAGAGTGAAAAAGTGGTTCAAGGTACACATTGAAATTCATGGACTAGCTTTATATGTGTATTTCATGTATATGCATGCATAAGTGTGTAGACATTTAAGACATGTATGATTATGAACACTTATATGTATGCATGTGTATATAACCACAGCCACACACATTTTTAAATGGCTCGATTACTGACACATACATGATCGCAAACACTCTCCTGAGTACGTTTCTGGTTTTCATAACCATAAGACTTAGATCCCTATATTACATCTACTTTTCAAACAAGAAACTAAAGCTTAAAGAGGTTCAGTAACTTTCTCACAATCAAACCTACTAAATACGTTTGCTCTCAACATCTCTCTCTTCTAAAAGGCACACATTCCCCAGCTCATGAAAATTTTATTTTGTCATAAATTACATGCCTGGCCTATTACAACTCCCTTGAGGAAAACAATTATGTGTACCCTCCAATGGATCCTAAATGCCAAGGTGGCTTGGCCAGTAGCCAAGGCCAGCATTTCACCAGTATGTATTATAGTTCCCAAGGTGAGCGGTCTGACCTTCTAGGAAATATCTTTACCCAGGGCATTATGGTAAAGCCCATAACTCTGATACCCATACTTCTCCACATGTTCAAGAATTTAGGGGCCGGCAAGATGGTTCAGTGGTCTAAAGCGCCTGCTTAGGAGGGCTCAGGCAACTGCGGGAACTGCGGTTCGATCCCCGACACCACATGCTGCGCCAGCGCCACCACCAGGGCAGGCTGAGCCAGCCACAAAATAAATAAAGAAAGAAAGAAACAAACACAACAAGCAAACAAATAAATAAATAAATAAAATTTTAAAAAAAAAAGAATTTAGCCCAGGTCTAATGGACACAGCAGAAATGAGACCATACCATTATGCTGTATTCACAAAACATTCTGCAGTACAGAGGCTGGGCTTCCAAACCAATTTAAAATGTGTAGCATAATAGACATGAGATGCTCTGATTTGGAGCAAAGGAGTGAGTTCATCAGAGTGAATGTCCCTGTCATACAATCATGGTAGCTACAAAATGGGTACAAAACAGCTTGTCTCCTTTTATGTATATATTTTTATATCTTTACTTACCAAGAAATGGTTTCACTTGCTTTTTAAACAGAGTGACACTTTATCGTTAAGCAGCGATGCCAGGGAAGAAACAAGCTTTATTTAAAATGCAAACAGAGTGGAGAGGATGGCTGCCAAGAAACAGCTCATCCCAGATTCCTCAAGCTACTTCTGTCTGCTGCTGCAGAATATCTACAGGGGAAAAAGTTCACATAGGCTACTGGTTCCCAAACTTTGGTTTGTGGCAGGATTCCCTGGAGGGCACTGAGCTCCAGCCTCAGAGTTCCTTTTCTGTTTTTTGTTCATTTGTTTTTTTAGTTGTTGTGTTTTTTGTTTTGTTTTGTTTTGTTTTGTTTTTTGTATTTTAAGAAAGGGTCTACAGGGTGTTCACAGTCTCACTACTAGATCAGACTTGTAGTGATCCACCTGTTCACAGTCTCCCAAGAGCTGGGATTACAGGTGTGTGCCACCATGCCCAGTTTCAGTTGTCATCTCAGCACACCCCGGGGACAGAACTGGCACAACAGGCCTGGGGCTCAAACTCCCAGCCCCTAAGCCTGCTTGCATGTGGTTTAATCCATTGGGTTCCTTGGCTGGCCCTCCTCAGAGTTACTGATCAAGTGGTTCTGGATTAGGGCCTGAGAACATGCATTTCTAAGCAGTTCCCAGGGATGGTGCTGCTGATCATGCCAATCCCGGGATCGCACACAGAGAAGCGCTAAGGCAGGCACTGTCAAATATATCCCACTAGTGTGGCTACCAGCTAAACCTAAGAAGTGACAGAAACTGTCTTAGATGAGAGGATATCTTGACCTACAGAGAGACGCTCAGATCCTGCAGACAAATGATAAATGACTTCCTCTCAGAGGCCTTCTAGCCTCCAACATCCTAGTATTCAGTCCCTCAGAAAGGGTAAGGACTCTCAGTGGGCTAGGGAAAGGCTGCCATGAGGTAGCCAAGCAAAGACTGGCCTCATTGAATAGCACCTAGAAATCCTACAGCAGCCTATCTGAGTTTTATAATTAGATTACAGAACACCCAGTAAGACAGAGCTTTGGCTTTTTCTTCTGTTAGGCTATTGTGCCTAAAAGATGTCTGATAACGAGCTCTTCCCTCTGTACCAATTTCAAATAAACCTCATCAACCTCAAACACAAACAAAGACCAAACATTCCAAGGTCACGTTTGGTCTTTTTTAAATAACAAAACAGCTGAAGCCAGGAAAATCAGGCTTTAATGTCACCTTATTTCTCCAAGAGTGCCTGGTAGAAGCATATTCTTGCCTTGTTTTGCCCCATCTTCTGTGAATTAACCAGCCCTGGGGCTAAATCAGTTACAAAAATGCCAGGCTCTGAGTACTAAGCCTCAAAGCAACGTCTGCCTGGAGAACTGCAAAGGCAAAAGCCACTGAACAGGGCCCCAGCAGCTGGGATTTTGGAGAGATACAGAAAACCATACATTGCCCTGGAGATCTAGGGTAAGTGTGACACTGCTTGGGTTTAGCTGAGCCCTGTTAATCCTTCCTACAATGACTGTCTATCCTGTCAGGATTTGTGATTGAGAGCTGCTTAAACAGGTGAGAAAATTTCAGGAAGCTAATATGTCCCATCTAATCAAGGCTAAGTGTTCCCTCTTTGCCCAAGCCCTCTTATTTGCATGAGCACCACACGGTAATGGGTAAATAATTTTTTCAAGGTTGTTTGAAATGCAGGCCCTTAAATAAGTGATCTAGTGCTTAGTTTCATCTAAAAGAGAGGTTACCCAGAAAGCCTCAAGATTCACGCCCTCATCAAAACTATTTACAGCTTGGCCTCATCTTTTAGGAGCCCAATGTGATAAAATTAGCTAAAACAGGGCTATAAACTAAGAAATTATGCCATTATGCACACCTAGAAACTCACTTTGTTCTCTCTTTAAGACCTGTGTAGCAATCAGCATAGGTCACGTAGCACTCCCATCTGTTAGCACTTTTATAAATACATTTTGCATTTCTTTTGTCTTTGATTTTGTGGCTTTTCCTCTCTTTGGTCCAGATAGGATATTTATAAAAATGTGCCTCTTTGTACACAGCGCTGGGAAGCAAAGTACTTTGTATGTAATCACACTAGAGCAGTGGCTCTCAAAGCATGGTTCTGGAATCTACAGGATGGTACCTGAGGACTTATTAGAAATACAAAATCCCAGGCCCACACACCCTTTGCTATGGACTCAGAAACTCTAGGATATAAAACACCATCTGTTTTATATTTTTAATGCATATATATATATGTGTGTATATATATATATATATATATATATATATATATATATATATATATATATAATGGCCAGCTCAGTTTGCTGGGGGTGAGGCTGGCACAGTATGTGATGCTGCGGTCCCTGTAGTTGCCTAAGTTTGCCTAAGCAGGTGCTTTAGACTGCTGAGCTATCTCGCCGGCCCTCACCATCTGTTTTAAAATGGAGTGCTTAGGCTAGGGAGATAGCTCAGAGGCATACGAACCTACCTGGCAAGCACAAGAACCTGAGTTCGATCCTCTGCCCCACATGCAATGCCTGCCTCAGAACCCCCAGTGTGCCATCTTGGCTTGTATCCCTCGGCATGCCACTCCTGAGATCCATCATGAAAGCAAGGATAAGAACACCAAGTATGGTGGCATATGACTATAATCTCAGCAGTAAGGAGGTTGAGACAGGAGGATAGCTGGGAATTTGAGACCAGCCTGGGGCTACAAAAGTGAACACAAGGCCAGCCCAAACTGCATAGTGAGACCATCTCAAAGCATGAAAACAAGAGGTAACTTGCATCAAACCAAAGTCAGAGTAAGGGGCTCTCTTGATCCATAGATGTTATTCTTTCTTTAAACCTTTGTTATTGTGCCAAGTAAATATATACACATAAATATATGTATTATTTACATATATACATATGTACATATTATATTATTGAACCAAATAAAAAATAACTCTGAAAATAAAATAACTCTGAAAATAAAATAACTCTGCTACTACATGTGTATTGATTTTTTTTTTATCATGATGATGTGCTGGAGCCAGCTCCTACCAGCTTCTGAGAGCCAATTGCTAAATATTCAGGAAATCTGCAAGCCAATTGTGTTTAGTGTCTTAAAATCAGTAATGGTAAGAATACTTATGCCATGGAAATCAAAAAACACCAAAAATCAGAGTTCTTATTTCAGGAGCCAATTTTCCAGCATGCCACTGACTGATTTTTTTAAAAAGAGTTCTCACTATTCATGTTAGAACATAAAGCAGTGACAGACAAAGGATCACAAAGAGACGAACCAGGATTTGGGGTTTGAGAAGAATGCAGGAGAGAGTATTCACACAGCAATTGTAGGCCCGGGAAAAGTTCAACAAACAGTATTCGGTATGGAGCTGTGAGCTTAGAATAATGCTTCCACTAAGATCTGAGACAGGCAGATTGTGGAAAGAAAACATGTTGAGCACAAATAATTTTAGATCTGGAAAATGAAAACAGACTTTTTAGTAAGCTTCGCAGGTGAGAATAATTACAGTGATTCATTTGTTCACTTAGCAAATATTTATTGAATATTTACTGTGTACCAGGCACTGTGCTAGTGATAGAGCAATGAATAAAGCAGTCTCTGCCACCACACATCTTACAGCTTACACAAACAAGACAAGTACACACAAATAGCAAAAAGTATATACTTGAGCAACAACCCTATATAAGACAAAAACAGCAAAGTCTGATAGGAAAAAATAGGAAATTCAAGAAAGGACAGTAGAGTCATGTGCCTCAGAGATTTTGTGTGTAAGGCCAAAACAAATCACAGCAAACCCAGCCATAGTCACAGTAGAAAACTTTAAAGGACAACCTGACTTTTATAGAGTATATATTATACCACCACATTTGATCTATAGATTCTGATAGCCATGTTTGAATGCATTTTTTAAAACAAAAGATTCAGAACCAGGCACAGTTGCATACACCTGTGCTCTCAGTTATTGAGGAGACTGAGACTGGAACATCATGAGTTCAAGGCCACTTAGCAAGACTCTGTCTCAAAAGAAAAAAATAAATAAATTTTAAAAGTTCAGAGTATACATAGCTCACTGCTCCCTGGGTTCAATCTCCAGTATCACAGAAAAGTGTTCAGAACATAGCTCCAATTTGACAGGAAACATCACTAGAAAGAAAGAATGCTACACACAAACATTGGTATTATGAATCAGTTTTTAGAAGTAACTAGTTTCCTTACAATTAAATAAGTCAGCATCTCTTGAAAGGCAACACTTCTAAAAATTCCTACTTTTATATTTGAAAAAAACTTGATTTTAGTCTTTCAGTGTGAAAAAGAGTATACTCAGCTAAGTCCAGGAAAATATAGACAGTCACTACCTTGCCATGTATTACTGATTTAGTGCTAGCCATTCTGATGCTGAAAATTGTAACTGACAAAAGCAAATTGAGCCAGGCATGGTGGCGCACGCCTATAATCCCAGCATTTGGGAGGCTGAGGCAAGAGGATCAGTGTGAGTTCGAGACCAGCCTGGGCTACAAAAAGTGAGCTCAAGGCCAACCTGAACTGCATAACAAGACCCTGTCTAAAAAGACAAAAAAAAAGCAAATTGATACTGATTCCTGTTTTTAAATATTTCATTTTCTTCTCTATCTCAAAATAATTTTCTTCCCTCCTCATAAGTTTCACAAACTCACTATTGCAGAGAGTAATATGAGGGGGTGAGTATCTTATACAGACATATACATATACATACATATAAGCATTCACACACAATTGGATCCTGATATCACCAAATGTATGCAAGACTTCAATAGCACCAGCTAAATCAATATTTGTCATGTTTTCAGGGCCTCCAATAAGTGACATCTTGCCATAGCTTGCAATAATTTTCTTTTAAAAATTCCAATGAGCTTTGCGCAGTGGCAATATCGTAGCCAATGAGGTTTATCCGAGGCGCGGTTATTGCTAATTGAAAAATTCCAATGAAAAAGGATTTTAACTACAATCATCATTAGTGCTGTACTACTGCGAGTAGAAAAAGCTAGAGACATCTTGAATGTCTCCAAGTAAAGGAATGGTTAAGGGCTGGGGAGATACCTCCATGGCACAAGTGCCTGCCTGGCATGTGGAAGGTCATGAGTTGGATCCTCAGTCCCGCAAAAAAAAAAAAAAAAAAGGAATGGTTAAGAAACTGAGCCCACATAAATTTTTTAAAAAAGAAAATAAAGTGAGACCTCGTACAAAGTTCATAAGTTAAAAAAAGAAACTGAGGCTATCTGCATATGGTAGGACAGATTGGTGACATTCAAGCAGTAGTGGAGAATACTAACTAGTTAATATTAAGTGATAGTATAGAATAGTCATTTTTGAGAACAGAGAGGTGAAAAAACAAGCATGATTCTCAACCTCATGAAGCTAACAGGCTAGCCAGGAAAACAGATTAGATAAATACATATTAAAGCCATTAGTTAGCTGAAATTATAGGAAATGCTGCAAAAAAACAGGATGCTATAATTTCTAAGAAAACCCTAGACTCAGACATTCTGCTCAGCATCTCCATGTCAACTTTGTGAAACTCCTCTAGGCAATCAGGTTCTACGATATAGTCTCCTTCCTCAAATGTGCTTCTTAATATTTGTATAAATATTTTTATAAACACTTTTGACTAGATGAAAAACAGAGAAAATTTCAAATTCTTGGGAATAGTTTCCTCTTAAGCATGCCATCTCACCAAGAATATTCTTGCATTGACTGGAAATCTTCATTCCTTGAATCCATTTTTTACCAAGCTAACGATGTGAATTGTTTTAACTTCTCCTTATAGGCTTTATTTTGCAAGTCTTAAATCATCTCCATTGTCTTTTGAAGAACTGCCTCCAAGTTTTACATGATTAATGCCTGCTCATTAGATGCTGAACAAACTGGGGGACAGATGCACTCCAGTAATTTTAAAGACTTTGGTTTCGTCAAAGAAGGCTGCAGCCAGTGTGCGAGAAACATCATCTGCATTTATGATAAACATACCTCTTATAGTAGAGTTCTCTGTGAAAGCATTCAATCTTTCCATTTCTTTCTAATTAAGATCTTCTTCCTTCAAAGGCCTGGATTACATCCACAACTCCTAAATAATGTGTTTCATGTCTTTAAAAATAGCATTTCCCTGAAACAGCATAATGGCATTTTCACATACGTTTTTTTTTTTTTTTTCCTCTCCCCTGTGTAGACCTGTCAGCAGATTTGCTACTGCTCTGACCGTCAGAAGCAAGGCATCATGTCCAAGCAATTTTACTAGCACAGCATTTTTATTTTATCCCTGGGAAACAAAGGAAGATGTTTTAATGACCCAAATTGGCCCGGACAACTTTTTGAGTACCTAATATTTTTTGTGTACATAGCATGGTTGTAATATTTCTCTTGCACAATTAAGCAAAAGATGAAGTTTGTAGGTTTTAAGGATTGGCATTTAAATGGAAAGAATACAAACACATGAGTTTACACAGAAGACTTAGTGGCCTCTTTATGTACATTAAAATGCCAGGGTTACTGAGAAAATACACACCAATGCCTAACAACCCCATACATCCATTAAGATTAAGTTCTGCTTAGCTGTGGGAAGTTTCCATGGCTCTGATGACTTTTACGTGATGTTTTTATCACTGTTGCACACATCGCACAGAGCCTAGCTAAACATTTAGTGAAATACTGAGCAGAAACATTTTCAGAGCCACCATGGTTCAAATTCAACCTGAGCCCTTTGCTACAACTGAGAACTCAGACAGCTAGAAAAATAGCTATATTTTTTCCCTTTACTCTCTGTCCCTAGCTGGAATCTGCATGGGTACTCAAAGCAGACAGAGACAAAGCTCTGGATCCAAATAAACCAAAATGGCAATTTCCACAGCCTCTTGATAACATTATATTAGTGTAAAATTCAACTCACTTTTTCCATCACCATTAAAACACTTGAATCTTGACCCAAAAGGTGAAACTTTATGCTGAAATTTTTGTTCTACAAACATATTTGAATTCTAGTTTACCATTTCATGCAATGAGATTACTCAGTTCTGATTTTAGGTCAATGTCTTCAACATTTTTTGTGAGATTCTAAGTTATGCAAGTTACAGTGCCTGTCCTATAGAAGCTTACAAGTAACGATAATTCTCTGGGATACAGTAAACCAAAAGCCAACTTGAATCTTCTAACCCCACAAACTGTTGCTAAAAGACACCAGCTAAAATAACAAGAAGCAAACAGGTATACAAATTATGTCCCAGTACAAGTTTTAAAAAAAAATTCCAGATTTATACATTCATAGTGTTTCTCCCTATGGTGTAGCCACTAAATGTTTACTAGGTGGGTAAACAATTACATAAATGATTTCAGAAATATAACCTGGTCCCTGTTTATAAACTGACATTACTCCAGTGTTCTATGAATTCCTATTTCTTAACATTTAAATAAGAATATATTTGTGCTGGGGAGATAGCTTGGTAGAATAAGCGCCTTTCTAGAAAGCACAAGATCCTGAATTCAATCCCCAGTACTGAAAAAAAATGAATATATTTGTTGTTCATGATAGATAAAAGAAGAATGATCTTTAACTGCAAGAATTTTCCTTCTACATGTACTGTTTCTCAAATCACCACCTAAATATTTGCTAGAGGAAAATGGTAAGTCCACTTGTTATGAACTTAGCCAGAATGTTAATTTGACTATTTATTGACTTCAGCGAAGTCTCTACACCTTCACTGAACTGTTCCTCATCTTGTTTGCTATATCCTTTCAGAGGTTCTGTAGAATGCAAGGTATGAGAACAAAAGAAACTATACTTCACTATACTTCCAACATGCTTGTTTTTTACTTGAAGAGTATCCTTCTGAGAAGCTCCATCTTTTGGCATTTCTATCACTAGGCCATGTGACAAAGATCTGTGTCTCATACCCCAGATCAAGTTTTGTTAGAAAGAAAAGTTGGTTAAGGAGCGGGACCTGCTCTCCTCACTCCCCTCCTTCCTCCCTCTTCTCCAACCTGTCTACGATAGCTCCACAAATGTAAATTCAGACCCCCGCCCAAAGAACAGCTCTGGGTATTTGTCAGGGAACTGCTTAATTTTGCCTGTTCTGGGTTACTACTTTACCTATTTTCAGCTATTTGTAATGATAAAATAAATTACATGTACATGTGAGGAGGTGTGTGAATGGGGAGGGTATATGTGAAACACTGAGATAATTTAAGCTAAATACAGATAGAATCGATAAATATAAATCAACTTCATTTGCCCATTGGACAATTAAAATTTTTCAAATAGCCCCAAAAAGCAAAATTTAATACTTTTCTATGTGTAAGAAAGCACCTAAAGTAAGAGATTGAGGAAGGTTTAAAGGATAGACAAAGATACAGCAAACAGCTTTTTAAAAGCATCACAAACCTGATATTTGATTAGGTATAATTTGTGTCAAAATGCATTAAAAAGAGACAAAGGATGCTTTCTAAAAATAAAGACTACAATGCAGAATCAAAGAATGAGCAATTAATATTTATGCACTTAATAATATAGCAACAACTTTCAGAAAGCGAAAACTATAAGTGACGCCAGGTTAGACAGAAACACGCTGAGAATGAGAGGCATGATCACACTTTTGTTAATGTAAAACAGATCAAATGGACAAATTAGTAAGGAAATAGAAGACCTAAACAATAAAATCAAGTAATGATAAGTATTATTTTGTACCTGTTTTATATTATAAATATTTATGTTCGATGATGAATTCTGTTAACAGGTTGAATGCTCTTCTCAAGAACAGGTTTGAACATTCACAAGAACTGCATATTTTTAGGTCATCATCAAAATTAAGTAAATGTTAAATAATAAGACTTATGCAGGCAGCATTCTCAGGCAATGGCTTAATAAAAACATAAAATAATCACAAAATCAAACAAGAAAGTGTCCTATTCCATGACAATTTTTATGTATTTAGTACAGAGTCTAGAGAGTCTCACTATGTAGATCAGACTTGTAGTGATTTTCCTGCTTTCAGCCTCCCAAGTGCTGGGATTACAAGTGCATGCCGCCACACCATCTCAGTTGCTGGTCTCAGTGCACCCCAGGGGCAGGGCTGGCACTGTATGCCAGGAATTGAATCCCAGTCTCTACATCTGCCTAAACAGGTGCTTTAATATACAGTGAGATCTTATGTCAAAATTTAAGTTAAAAAAGTGGAGAGACTGGGGAAGTAGCTTAGTATGAACGTCTTAGATTCCATCCTCAATACTTCAAAAGAAATTTCAGTAACAAAATAAAAGAACAATTTGTGGAGAGTGTCCCAACTAACCAGGTATTATATCATACTATACAGCTTTTATAATTCGAAGTTTGTTCATGGTACCAGATAGAACAACCATTGCAACAAAACAAAATATCCAGAAGTTGATTCAATTACTTATGAACATTCAGTTTGCTGTTCCAAATTAATTTTATTCAGACATTGTCTGAGTAGAAATCACTGGGATGGGGGGAAAAAACCTCACATTTGTTCAGCAAAATCATAATTTATTTAAATTTGAAACATTGAACATCACTAAGTGAAAACTTACCTAGTACACATGCCTAGGGATCAGAGATATCTACCACATACTCAGTATATTTCTTGCTTTAGGATTTGAAGAAACCAAGGAAATACTAATAAAAGTGTGTCTTCTCCACAGTATGGCGAACTCAAAGTCTTCTCAGTTCCATTTTTTAATATCTACTTAGCATCTCATATGTATCATTTATAAATAAGAAACAAATCTCCATTGCAGAATAAGTACTTGGTATTATTCACTACTTGATATTTTTTAATTCTATGCTGTAGATATGTACCAATACAAGACTACAAAAAATTATGTTAGGTATGATCTTTGCATCTGTATATAAAACCTGAAGTAAATAAAATAGGTCTCACTCCACTTAAAGCAGGAGCCGAGCTTTGAAAACACTGGATTCTACCTTCTACTAGCACAGACTAAGCGACATCAGAGCACCTGAACTTACATTCATTCACTTCCTTCACGTTATGGAGTGCCCTGTCAGAGTATATTACAGAAGATGCATATATATGCTCTCAAATGTGTGCCAAGAAAACTGTCACTTTGTCTTCAACTCCTTCATCACCTTTGTCCTTAAAGTATAATTTAACTGACACAGCTATGGCTGGTGGCTCTGGTAAACTTAACAAGCCTTTAAGATGTGACAGTCCTGTAGACTTCTTAACAAGACAAAATAGATGAGCTGACAACCACCTATGACAAATCTGCCTGCCATCCCTACAACTAAAGTTGAAGGCCTTTGGGATCTTTTGCTTCCAGTTTGATCTGATCAAGGAACTGTTGTACAATCATAATATGACAACAATGAAAAAAATAGGAACAGGGTTGAGAATTACAACCTCAGCTGCTCAAAAGAATCGGTGACTTTGTGTCTTTGCCACTGAACCAATTTGCACCAGCTTATCAGTAACAACTTCATCTGAACAGAACTAGCATCTCGTTCTTTTTACCTTGCATCACTGCATTATTCCCATTCTAGTCAGGCTACTCCGTGAGCTGTCAACACTTACATCTAAAGTAATAGGAGTCAGAGTGCAAAAAACCAGTGGCAATGCCAAGAAGTCTGAAGGCAAGAAGGGCAGTCTCTAGAAGCTCATAGTGGGCTTTGAAAGTACACACTCAGAAGGATCCTGACTGGCATATTCAGCCCAATCCACTTCTTCAAGCATTTATTAAGTATCCTACTATGGGCAGTGCACTCTGTGATGCTGTAGGCAGACAGATGGGAGTTGCCTAAGCCTGTGCCCAGGTCATGACCATGAGCAGAAGCATGAACTGAGACTATCAGAGTGATGGCAAGTGAGTAGAAAATAACTGTGCTGCAAGATGAACACAAAAGTGGTCTGTCTAAATAAAAATTAGGGGTTCCAAAAGAGCTCCCAAATTAAAAAGAAAGATAATGGAAGAAATTTAAATATAATTCACCTTTAAGATAACCGTGTTTCATGAATGATAAGGTTCTTGGGGATGACAATTATATTATGGTTATGCAGGAGAATAGTGTAACTTTGTTCTTACAAGGTA
>PVKN010023393.1:0-14808 GCA_004027915.1 Capromys pilorides
CCCCCTCCCCCTCTGTCCTTCTGTTCCTTCTTTTCAACTTGGAGCTGACTAGAGTCCCAAGAGTAAGGAGTAGCCACAGAGCTGGCTGGAGCTCCAGGAGTCTGCCTTGCAGTCATCTTGAAGTAATCCAGGCTGGAATCCCGTTCTCAGCTGGGCCGTGGATCTTCCATCCAGAGATGCTCAGCTCCCTTCGCTGAAGACTGGCTGCCCTGGCCTCCCTGGGCGGGAGGTGTGGGCGTCTCCAGCTAAGCAGGGACCAGGGACATGACCAGTGTGCCCCAATAGGCTCTGGGCCACTTCTGCTGCGCTCCTGGGAGAAGCTGTGCTGCACCTGCTGTCCTGGAAAGTTCCCAGCTTTGGGGGAGTGGCCTCTCCTCTCCGGTGGGCTGAGGCAGCTCCTCTAGCTGCGAGCTGTCCAGCTTCCAAGATGGAACACGTGCGTGTTCAGTATTCTGCTTGGAACATAGTCTCAGGGACCTGAGCTTTTCATTGCTATTTGTGAGGCTTTTGGTCACACGTGTGAGACGGATTCTGTGCAAGCTGTGACTCTCCATTTAGTTCACTTCAGTTCTTTTAAAGCGTGGGCCACGCGGGGTGGTAGGTCGTTGCTAGGCCTGGAGTGGATGCCTGGGCTTCTGCTCCAAGATTTGCTGCAAACTCCTTCAACTTGTGCAGTTTTCTCCTGTTGATATTTCCCATGCGTAAGACCAAGGAATTGAAATCATTTATTTCAAGGTTTTTAGTCCGAGCTTTATTTGCAAGCGGTTCAGATAATCATGTGTAACTGAATATCAGAGCAGAGGGCTGCCCAGGGGGCGGTGGTGCACACCTGTGATCCTAGCACTCAGGAGGCTGAGGCAGGAGGGTCATCGCGAGTTCAAGGCCAGCCTGGGCTACAAAGTGAGCTCAAGGCATAGTGAGACCCTGTCTTAAAAAGAAAAAGAAAATGGAGAGAATTGCAGTGTCTCTTAAGTAGAAGAAATGCTTTAGTCATTCTGGGTAATGCCAACATCTCGAATATGTCAGCTAAAACTGCAAGCCACATTCCATGAGTCAGATGCTATTAACAGTTAGAAATTCTGGCATTCCCCGCCCGTGAGTGGACGGCAGCTCAGCAGCAGCTCCAGAGCACCCTGGGGGTGTGTTCCCAGTGGGCAGTTCCAACGTTGGTTCTGCACAGAGGAATAGCAAAGAGAATAAAGACTGGGTGAGGTCTGCGTTTCCTCCTTTGCCCTCCCCCCCCCCCAGGAAACCGACTGGAGCCCTGTGTGGGAGCTGATAGCCCCTCCTGCCGCCTTGCCCCCTCCTCCGCATCGTCCCCAGCCCTCCCTAGGAAGGGAGGGCAGTCACTGTGGTTTCCAGTACTGCATTTGATCCTTCACCCCTGTGTTCCCATGGTCAGTGCAGTGACTGTGAAGACATTGAGCTTGTGGCCAGGAGATCGGAAGGGCTCCCTGAGGCCCCGGAGCCACCCCTCCCAGCTCCTAGGATAGCTTCTCCTTGGGGGAAGGAGTAGGACCCATGCTGAGTGGGTCCCAGTTGCTCTGCTGAGCTTGCTGTCCCGCACTGACCCTTGGGAGCCCTGCCTTAGGGGCCTGAGGCTGAAAAGAAATCAGATCCTTGAGCCTTCGCAGAGCTCTGGAAGAAAAGGGGAGGGCGGAGCCCGTGCAGCTGGCAGCTGCCTTCCTCCTGTGGAGTCTCCTGCTGCTGCCTTCCTCTGTGCCTTCTTAGAGCTGGATCTCTTGATGAGAGAGGGGCTGGCAGCTTCTCTCTCTCCCTCCAAAGCACATATGTATGAAATGCATCTAGTGGGAAATACGTGTGTTCCTAGTATAATTTGCATGATAGAACCGTGTTGCGTGCACAATGCTTACCTGCGCATGGTAGATACCGGTGTCTTTCTCCGCTCACCCTGTTGCCTGCTGCTACAGCCTTCGCCCCCAGGTCTGCCGTCGGGAACACCTCCGCTGTATTTCTTCTTCGTTCTTTTTTGTCGGCACTTATGTGTGAAAGAGCATGCCATGGGAATGTGTGCGCTTCGACCTGCAACCCAAGGCGCAGAGGAGAACAACGTCAAACAAGGCTCTCTTCAGCCTTCAGCCCCCTTGGCTGGGCTGAGCCGATCGTTCACTCCAGCAGTCCTCAGTGTTGGCTCTGCAGGCCCTGCGCTGGCACCGAGGACCTGCGCAGACCAAGCAGCCACAGCGCTCCACCTCCTCTCAGTGCTGCTCTCCCTTCCTGAAATGCCCTGCGTTCTCAGTGGACCTCCGGCAGTGGTGCCCGCCTATTTACAGGGTACAGTGTGACGTCTCAGTGCAGGAGTGCAGATCGGCCCAGGGTAACTGTCGTACCCCTCAACTCAGACTAATGTTCTTTGTATACGGACTATTAAAAAATCTTCCCATAAGCTATTTTAAAATTCACACTTATAGTGAACCCTAGTTATATACGATGCTACCTACAGAACATTGGGGGTCACTCCTCCTGACCGCACCCCTGTACCCATCAACTATCCTCTTTTCTGAATCTGAAGCTGCCACTCTACTCTCTACCTCTACGATAGCAGCCTTTCAGCTGCTCCGTAAGAATAAGGAGACGCGATCCTTGTCTTTCTCTGCTTAGCTTAGCTCACTTAATATGATAATGTTCTGCAGTCGGTCCATGTTGTGCATATGACAGGATTTCACTGCTTGGATGGCCAGGTGATATTCCGTTGTCTGTGTGTACCACGTGCTTAGGTCAGTCCCGAGTCTTAGCCAGGATAAAATAATGTTTGTAGGACCGGCAGGGTAGCTCAGTACATGAAAGCTCCTGCTTCGGCAGGTGCAGGGATGGGGCTTTGATCCCCTGCTTGCTGTGCTGCACTGGCCTGGCCCCCCACGGCGCGCTGAGACAGTGGTTGAGACTGGGCGTGATGACGCAGGCCTGTAATCGCAGCACTTGGGAGGCTGAACATAGGCAGATCACTAGGAGTCCTGTCCAGTAGTGAGACCCTGTTGACCCTGTGCTAAAGAAAAAATAATAATAGTAATCATAATGTTGCTGTAAGCATGAGAGTGAAGGTGTTGTTGGCTTGTTTTAATCATTTCATTTAGTCTTTTGAGACAAAGTCTCACTATGCAGCTCAGGCTGGCCTTGAGCTCACTTTTGTAGCCCAGGCTGGTCTCTTATACCGATCCTCCTGCCTCAGCCTCCCAAGCGCTGGGATTACAGGTGTGCACCACCACACCTGGCATAATCATATTATTTAAAATTCCTGTTCTTAGTTTTCCCCATTACAGAAATGATACATGCTTATTGTTGTACCTTTGTAACTGGCTTCCTGGTGGGAAGCTAAGAGTGTTTGAAGCAGAAAAGTGCTGAGTCAGAACTTTGTTCTCAGATGTCCCGTTAGCTGCTAAAAAGAGATGGCGGGAGGGGGTGCAGGTTGCAGCAGGGAGCCTCAGGAGACCAGAGCAGTAGTCCACGTCAACGTGTATGATGCGTGGCAGACCAAGGGGGTGAGGGAGACAGCCCAGAAATCTCAGTGCCACGGGCTAGGCAGAGTGTGGCCGTGGCAGATGACAGTGGCTGAGCAGGTGGTGGAGCCATGTTCTGGAATAAGCAGCAGAGAAACGATAGGTTTGGGTGAGAGGCTACGTGGTGTGGCAGCGTGACGGCAAGTCCCGTGTTAGCTGTGAGCCTGCAGTGGGCGTGACTTCCACGTGGAGCTTCGCGTGGCAGGAGTTCGGATGAGCCTCGGGATCAGGGGACCTTGGCCGGAGAGCCGCGCTTTTGCAGGCACACGGTGTGGATGTGTTCAGCGACGTCACCCTGTGGAGAGAGAGAAGCGGCAAGGGCAGGAGGCCCCGAGTCTCCAGGTCTAGTGGGGCGGTGCCAGCCACGGGGGCCAGAGACGCAAGCAGCTCTGAGAGAACGCCTCCAGGGAGGAACGTGAAGGGTGCCGTGACTGGCCGTGTCACAGCCACTGAGAAGTCAGGTCAGGCGAAAGTGTGAAGTAAGCATGAGTTCAAGCAGCACGCAGGCCGCTACCCGCGTATGCCCAAAGCGGGCGGTTGGGGTAGAGGCTGACTCTGTGTTACAGCTCGTGTCTAGGTGTCCCCCCAAAGCCTCATGCAGTCATGGGGCCGCTTCTGGAATTTCATTTCTGATTATTGTGAAAAGGGGTGCTGCGCCTCCCCTGGGGCGGATGATTTGCCTTTCTTTTTCTTTCTTTCTTTTTAGTCTTTTTGAGACGGGTTCTTGCTGTGCAGTTCAGGCTGGCCTTAAGCTCACTTTTGTCCCCAGGCTGGTCTCTTACACCGATCCTCCTGCCTCAGCCTCCCAAGTGCTGGGATTACAGGTGTGTGCTACCATGCCGGGTGATTTGCATTTCAGTGTAAGGGAGGAAGAGTAGATAGCTGCTGGAGCTGCTGCTAGCTCTCGCCCTGCCCTCTTGCTCTCTGCCTGCCATCGCGGAAGGTTGCCCTCTGCCATGGCCTCTCTGCCTTGGATCCAGCTGAATATGGACTGAAACCTCCAGTCACTGTGAGCTAAATAAACCTTTCCTTCCCTCATTTTGAGTGTGGAGTATTTGTCCCAGCAACGAGAGGAGAGTAGCTAAGACATTCCGCGTCCAAGAGGCGCCAGCACACCCGGGCGCCCATCACAGAATCTAGAGAGACAGGCTGTCACAGTGCAGCGGTGCAGTGGGGTGTACGGGTGAAGGTTGTTGTTCTAACCTTTCATGGTGGCCTCTTATCTTTATTGTTTTATTCTGATTACAAGGCAGTACACACCCATTGTAAATGTTTCGAGCACTGAAAGTGTGCCTTAGAATGACCGCCATGATCGCATCTCCACCTGCGCGGCTGCTCTTCGCTTCTGCCCTGGGAGATCTTTCTGTGTGTGCACCTAGCTCGTAACACGGAACTTTACAGAAGTCGAGTTTACTGCCATGGAGTCTGCTGCAGCCCGTGGTTTTCTGCGTACATTTCAGACATGCCACTACGCAGGTGAATTTGTAGTTCCTCCTTCTGTTATGCGTTAGCGTTGCCTGGATGTTTGCGTGTTGTTCAGACGCTTTTTCTCCTCTCATATTTTGCTCTCCACGTGGACCATGGGGACATCTCTGTGGCCATTTGTATCTTCTCATGTATACAGGAAATTCTCTGTGATCAGTTCCTCTAGTGGAGCCATGGGGGAAAGACCATGTTGCCCAAGGAAAGGACTCTATTTTTCTTTTACAGATGGAAGAAATTCGAGTAGGAAAGATATTGATGAGGGTTGGAATCAAGAGGAGGTGGAGGACCAGCCTGCTTAGGCAAGCTTAGGCAACCGAAGGGGCTGCGGTTTGATCCCTGGCACCACATGCTGCGCCAGCCCCACCCCCAGGGCAGGCAGAGCCGGCCATAATATAAATAAATAAAATTAAAAAAAAAAAAATAGATTGTTTAAAAAAAAAAAAAAAGGAGGTGGAAGTCCCAGGAAGAAGTGCTGAGTAATGTATAAAGAGATGCCCTGAGGCGGCTTCCGGCCAGGTCAGAGGTGACAGGCCACCTCTCCCACAGGGAGCAGGATGCGCCTGGGCTGCTGGTGTCTCAGCACACGACAGGCATGGGAGATGAGTGGAGAGATGCCGTTTGGTTGGTCTGACAGTAGAACTTCATGACATTTCCACGTGGCGGTGACTATTTTTCTACTTTCTGTACTACATGGGAGGAAGATTTCTCACTGAACCTGGGAGAGGAGAGATTTGAAGGACCTTTTTCGGTGAACCCAGTGACCCAGGTGGCAGTGTGCTCCTAATCTTGGCATCTCTCACCTTTCAATCAGCTTGGAGAGTCTCTTAATTGTGATGGCTTTCAAAATCACAATGTCCCTTCCACTTCTGTTTGTCCCTGCCAGGTGTCATCACTGTTAGTCCCAGCCTGGGCTTTCTTACACAGTCAGCTCGTACAAGGCTGCTTTTCTTTTTCTTTTTTTTTTTTTTTTTTTTTAATGGCTGGCTCAGCCTGCCCTGGGGGTGGGGCTGGCGCAGCACATGGTGCTAGAGATCGAACCATGGTCCCTGCAGTTGCCTGAGCTTGCCTAAGCAGGCGCTTTAGACCATGGAACCATCTCACCAGCCCCATGTCTGCTTTTCTCGTAGGCGCCTGTCAAGGCTTGGTTGAGGACCCACGACCTCCAGCCCAGCCCAGGCTGGTTTGGGAATGAATCTCTTGGCCACCCCACCTGAGCTGACAGGAGTTCTTCCTGGGTGTCAGTTGTCTGTCTTATTGACCTGAAGCCTTAGTACTTAAAGGTCTTTTATATCCCTTCAGACCTCCGATAGTTCTAAGCTCACACTGAATGTGTGAAAATTTGATGCTTACATAGACTCAGTTCATACAAAGAACAGACAAGACAACAGCAGGCGTTAGGGCTGGGAATATAGCCTAGAGGCACCAGTGCATGCCTCACAAGCACAGGGTCCTGAGTTCAATTACTACTCCAGAAAATAAAAAAGAAAAAATGAAGGCAGGCATTAAATTCATGCAGAAGCAGAAATGAAAGCTATTTGATTATGGAAAAAGCCATGGAATTATGACTCGCTCCCTAGGGAGGGACAGTCTGAGTTATGTCCTACGGATTTTTTCAGTTATTACAGTGTATCAAGAGCATATTTAAGAAATCTTAGTGTAGGTCTCCGCTGTGACCTAGCTGGGTCCAGCTCACCTGCGTCTTAGTCTCACCCACCTACACGGTCTTATTTTCTCAGTAGACATAGCAGAACTTCTCAACAGCGTCTGGCCAGCTGGGCGGAATTATATGCGATCAGTGTCTCAGTTGAGGCTCTGAAAGAAATGGGCTTTAAGGCCATTAAAGAATTAGCTCCCCAAACTAGGAAGTGAGCTCCCCTCCTGCCCCAGGCTTTGGGAGCATAGTAGGCAGTAGTTACTGTGGCACTGTTGCCCTCCGTCCAACTGGCAGGGCTACAGGAAAGCCAGGGTCGGGCATCAGCAAGAAAACTCACGAAAGGAGGGGCGCCTGGCGTGGGTTACTTTTTGGTGAGCAGGCAGTGTGGATTCTCCTCCTCTAAAGCCTCACACTGGGGCTGAGGAACGCGTCGCCAGGGCTTGGAAGTGTAAGGGACCAGTTAATCCTTTTTTTTTTCTTCTTCTTTTTAATTTTTTTTAACCAATTTTGCATGCTCGCATCTGGTAATCTGAACAACTGATTTGAAGACGACAACATGTACGGTTATATAACCACCACCGTTTCATTCTTATCTTGTGTAGTGAGACTTGGAATCATTTCTAGTTTTTTTCCTTCTTACCCATGTCCTCATGTGGCCGTGACACAGGAGGGGCCGCAGCTGCCCTCCTCCCTGGCGGGGCAGACGCCCTTAGAGCGGAGCACAGTCGGTGAGCTCAGGTCGGTGTGGCCGTGCCAGCCTCTGCCACCTGCCGGAGAGCTGGGTGCCCACAGCCTGAAGTCTCCTGCTTTGTCCCGTGCTTTTCACCTGGTTTTTATTAGTGTGTATTTGCGACACAGTTGGCTGCGTTCCCTGTGGGGGGTGTGGTGCAGATGGGCACCCATGCCTGCTGTCTGGCTGTCCTCCCTGTATGCCTGTCCCCAAGACATCCCCCAGCCGTGGGTCGGGAAGGCGCGGCAGGTCCAGCGTGGGCAGCGTTCGGTCCTGGCCGCTGCTTTGAGCAGCCATGGCTGATGGGCGCTGAAGAGGAATTAAGTCAGCCTTGTGTCTCCATTACGGTAGGACCCTGGACCGGTGGGGCGCGTCCTCGCGGGGAGTTTTGGTTTTCTCAGCTCCGTAGAAGTACATCCATAAATTCTAAATTAAGGTGGTGGGCGTGGCCTAGCAACACCGAGAGTGGGCTGCGGTGTTGCTCCGTGGGAGAGCGGATGCGTGCATGGGGGGGGGGGGGGGGGCCGCCCTGTGTCCCCAGTGTCCCCAGTACCAGAAACCCATGAGGCTGGACCGCGAATGCATCAAGGTCGGACTGTGGGACAGTCACGTAGCAGGACTCTAAATGGACTGCTGTCAGTGCCCTCGTTTCTCACCATACTCCTTTTCCATAAATGCAAAGAGCTTCGGGACGTTTAAGCGGAATGCTTTTCCCCTCTTTTTTTGCGGGACTGGGGTTCACGACTTTGCAGTTGCCAGGCAGGCACCTGTGCCGTGGAGCCATCTCCCTGGCCCCACTGTTCCCCTCTTGTGTGCACGCTGGTCCTGGTTGAATGCTGACGGTGGAGGGGCCGCGCTGGGTACTCTCCCTCCGACTCCTTGCATCGCTGCTGCTTTATGCTCCCGGGCCTGTAGACATGGAGGCCCGGGGAGGCTGAAGACGCTCTGGTGCTCACAGGGGCAGAGCTGGGCCGGCTTCGAGCTGGGCTGCGCCTGGGAGTGCAGCCAGCCCCCGGCAGGACGTCCTGGGTCCTCACCTGGCCCACCCGGGCGCGGCTGCGGGCGCTGCGGGCGCTGCACACCGAGGAGCGCGCCACCTTGCGGGGCATGCGCACTCAGCGCGTGCATCTTTAAGTTCCCAGGGACCTGCGGCAGAGCAAGGTGGCCGCGAAGGTGGCTTACATGGGGATGCCTCGGCGAAGATTGCAGGGCCACCTGCCTGGAGCAGGGCCACCATCCAGGAGCCCAGATGACGGGAGGACACGTCTCCTGAATCCCCTGAGTTCAGATTCCGCTGAATTCAGATTCTGCCTCAGTGGCTCTGTGATCTTGGGCAAAGCCCTAGACCTCTCGGTGCCTCTGCCTCCCTGGGGCAGCCCTGATCGCACCTCGTGGGGCCCCGTGAGGCTGGGGAGAGCTCCCGTGGGAGAGGAGCTTCGCGGGAACCCGGCGCTGCGATGCGGGGAGCCCTGGCGAAGCGTTCGCTGCTGTTCTGGGCCTGTGGAGTTGGGAAAATTGGTGGGTTTTGCAGCAGATTTTGCAAATCCAGCCGGCAGCACGTGGGGAGGAGTGAACTGCTATGCAGGGTGAGGAGGAGTCGGGTGACGGCAGCGGTTTGGGGTTGATTAATTTGGGTTTGGGGGGTACTGAATGAAGTGGGGGAAATGGGGTGTAGCAGGCCTTTTTTCAGGGGAGAATGTAGTGAAGGCAAGATGTGTTAAGATTGAGATGCTTTTTTATTTTTTAGTTATTTTAACTGTATTTAGTGCAAGGTCTACAGGGTCTCACTACGTAGATTGAACTCGTAGCGATCCTCCTGTTCTCAGCCTCCCAAGATTGTTAGGTATCCATCTCCAAAACTTGTGGGCACACACCACCACACCCAGTCTCACGCACTGTCTCAGTGAGGCTGGCTGGGTGTGGGGCGGGGGCGGGGCTGGCAGGCGCACTGGGATCGAACCCCAGTTGCTGCACCTGCCAAGGCAGGCGCTTTAGTCCGCTGAGCTATCTGGCAGGCTTGAGATGCTTTTTGACGTGTTCATGTGTTTTCGTTTGCTCATTGTAGGAAAATTGGGAAACAGGTAACTATTAGGAACATAAAGGCTTCACATTCTAATCGTTCTTTTGCTTCAAAGTTATTTTTTCCCTTACAAAATTTTAGGTCAGGGGGGCTTGGGAGATAGCTTCATGGCACAAGTGCCTGCCTGGCAAGTGCAAGGTCGTGAGTTCAAACCCCAGTCCCGCCAAAAAGGAAAAAAAAAAATTGACAAAATCTTAGGTCAGACAATACATGCAGGGTTGATGTTTGATTTTGAAAATTACATAAGATGTAGTCTATTGGCAAATAGCTCCAGGCAGAGGGAAGACAGAAAGCCCCCAGCCCCGTGCATGCCGTGCACACGGCTCTGAAGTCGGCCAGCTCCAGCTCGGCGGCCTGCAGCACAGAGAGCCCTGCTGCACGGAGCAGCCCAGCCTGCAATAGCTGGCAGGCGTTTCTAGGCTGCAGGGCTTTTTTTTTTTTTTTTTTTTAATGTACTTAGTCCTGGATCTACAGAGTCTCATCTGTACAGATCAGGCTCGTAGTGATCCTCCTGTTTTTCAGCCTCCCACGCACTGAGATTATAGGGGAGCGCCACCAGGCCGAGGCTCAGATTTTGTTTGTTTTTTGCAGGATGGGAGTTCAAACTCGCCACCTTGCACTTGCAGGCAGACACTTGGGCCACAGAGCTATCTCCCCTGCCCCTTAGGTTTTGTTTTCATTATGGTAAAATCAATCAGTCTCCTAAAATGCACCGTCCTAACTATTATAATTAAGTACATTTAAAAAAATTTTTGCCAGAACCTTTTTCATCTTACAAATTAAAACTGCCCCTGCAAAAGAGACGCTCCCTGTTCCTGCCTGTCCTGGAAACTGTTTCGCTTTGTGCCCCGATAAATTTGACTACTCGGGGTGCTTCATATAAGTGGAATCATTTGTCCTGCTATGACTGACTTCTGTGAAGAGCCCAGCGCCCCCAGGGTTACTCTATGCTGGAGCATGTCGGAATTTCCTTCCTGTGTAACTGAAGAATATTTCATTGGCTGAATAGTACTGTATTCCATTGTATATATAAGCCATATTTGTTTACTCATTCCTCAGTACATATTTGGGTTGTCCTACCTTTGACTGTTTTGTGAATGTGTGTGTGTATGTATGTATGTATGTATGCCTGTATGTCTGTATGTATTTATTTTTGGTACTGGGATTAGAACTAAGGACCTTGTGCTTGCCAGGCAGGTGCTGTGCCACTGAGCTACACCGTGGCCCCGTTGACTGTTTTATTTTTTATTTTTATAGAAATGATTTTATGTACTTTATTTACTTATATTATGGCCGGCTCAGCCTACCCTGGGGATGGGGCTGGTGCAGCATGTGGTGCCAGGGATTGAACTGCGGTCCCTGAGGTTGCCTTAGCTTGCCTAAGCAGGTGCTTTAGACTGCGGAGCCATCTCACCGGCCCCCCGTTGGCAGTTTTAAAGAATGCTGCTATAAATATGTGTTTGCTAATGTTTGAGTCCTTGTTTTCAGTTCATTGGGGATCCTTATAGTTTGTATCTCAGTGTCCCCCCAAAGCCTCATGCGGTCTTAGGCTTTTTGTGGGGGCTGAATCAAGGGCGTGGGGGCTGGGATTAAGGGTATGTGATAGCAAGATCAGCCCACTGGCTGGCTGGGTGGGTGCCCCCTAATCTCAGCAGTCTGGATAAAGTATGAAAGGGACAAAAAGAGCTCTGTCCCCCCTGCTTGTTGCTTTGCTGCTCTCTGCCTGCTGTAGCTGAGCTCCGCCATGTGCCACTGTATCTTGCTGCCAGCCCATTGTGGACCGAAACCTCCACAAACTGTGAGCTGTAAAATACACTCTCCTGGGTCCAGGGATATAGCTCAGCGGCATAAGCACCTGCCTGGCAAGTGCAAGGTCCTGAGTTCCTACCTATGGGTTTTTTTGTTTGGTTGGTTTTTTTTTGTGGGACTAGGTTTCGGACTCACAACCTTGCACTTGCCAGGCAGGCACTTGTGCCATGGAGCTATCTCCTCGGCCCTGAGGTCCTGAGTTCAATCCTTTGTACCAAAGCAAAAAAAACCCTTTCCCCTTTAGCTTTAGGTATCATGTCTTCTCAGTGAGAGGAAAGTAACTTCAGACAAACACATATAGATTTATTTTAACAAACATTTTTTATATTTATTTATTTTTTGTGTGTGTATTATAGCCATCTCAGCCTGCCCTCAGCTTGGGACTGGTGCAGCATGTGGTGTTAGGGATCGAACCGCGGTCCCTGCGGTCGCTTAAGCTTTCCTAAGCAGATGCTTTAGACCGCTGAACCATCTTGCCGGCCCCATAATGTGCTCTTTCACACAGAAATGTCTTTTAATTTTTCAGTTTTATGAATAGAATATTCCTCTATAAGATACTTCAAATCATTACATTAGCAGTGAGACCCTGTAGACCCTGTGCTAAATACGTAAATAAAAATAATTGTATCATATATTATTAGATAGCTGAGTCTTAATTGATTTTAGCATTCAAGCATTATTTCTTGAAATAGGATTAGGACATTAAACAGTATAATCAGTACTAAAGGCTTTGCTGTATTTCCAAGATTTCCAACGCGCAAACTCATACGGCACAACCACGCCCAGCCTGTGAACATGTTCTTTGTGACTTTGACCCCTGTAATCCCAGCACTTGGGAGGCAGGAGGATCAGTGCGAGTATGAGACCAGCCTGGGCTACAAAAGTGAGCTCAAGGCCAGCCTGAGCTGCATAGCGAGACTCTGTCTCATAAAGACACACACACAAAAATTATTTTCTACACAATGGATCATTGAAAGTGATTTATCAGTTCCGCTGTGGCTGTTGTGCCCAAGTACAGGACCTGCTCTCTGGGGTGGAGTGTATAGCTGATTACTGAGAGAAGCACGACTTGGCTAAAACTCAGTCAGATGATGGCGAGCGGGTGTGGAAGCTTCGGGAGTCCTCCTTGGCCCTCATTAGTCTTTGAGGTCACTGGCTTGCATTTTGCTCTGTATGCATACGGCAAGCTGGCGTGCTCGTACTGGGAGTATGGATTGAATACATTGCTAGTTGTTCCTAATTCATAATTCCTTGCAATTCAGATATACTGAAAGTACTAGAAGTTTCTCTTTTGTGTGTGTGTGTGGGGGGGGGGGGGATAGCAATCCTGATGGGCTTGAGCTCCTTTGATGAAGAAGCTTGACCTCGCCTAGCACAACACCGTATTCTTTATTACCCTCAGTAGATAGTCAAGTGTTAGGCCTCAGAACATGAAAGTGTTTGCATAAGGAATGTTGTTGCGGCCCCCGCTGCGGGCACAGAGGAGTAGACAGTGTATGCATAGAAGGGTTATTTTGTTTTCAAATTCTGAAAAATTCTGAAATCTCAGAGGTCAAGATTTGGGCATGAATAGTTTTGGGTAAAGGAATGTGGGCCTGTTTGTTTTTTTTTTGTTTTTTTCCTTCCATTTCTGTGGTCTTGGTTGTCCTAGGCTCTAAAAATGGATTTTGAAAGCGTGCTGTGGTAGATTCAGCAAGGAGTTATGACCTAAACATGCTTGGAGTTTATAGACAATAGGAACTTAGTAGGGTGGGGGGTCCTCCTTCAGCCACAGGACACAGATAAGGACAGTGGGGCTCATGGCCAGTGACCAGCTCCTCGTCTTGCCTGCTCCAAAGCCAACTTTGGTCTTGTCCTAGTGTTCACCTGGGAGCCCTGAGCATCCTAGGAGACCTGCACTGCGTGGGTTGTGACAGCTCCCAAGGGACTTTTGGGATATATTTCTATAATTTATAACATTTGTTCTTTACAGAACATCAACTGCTTAAGCCAGACTTTCAAAGACAGTACCAAACTGGGAAAATGGACCGACATTGCTCTTCAGTTAAATGATGAGTTGTTTTCAGTATGCAAATCTGCTTAACAAGGGTTAAGAGTTGCAGAAGGGCAGACGCTGATTCGCACATTCCTGTGGAATCCTAAGGGGCCTCAGGAGCCAAGACAGCCTTAAAACAGATCAGAGTCGGAGGACTCATGCATTTGGATTTCAAAACTTACTGCAAAGCTACAGTAATCAATACAGTATGGTGATGGGGTAGAGAGTCCAGAGATAAACCCACACATCTGTGGCCACTTGGGTTTTGAAAAGGGTTCCAGATATCCTGAGTAAGGACAGAAGCATCTCTTCCAAAGTTGTGCCGTGGCAGCTGGATTTCCACGTGCAAAATAGTGAGGCGGAGCCTGTGCACCTCACAGGGGGTGGTTTTTCCTGCTTTTCCCTCTCTTTTTTGGCCCAAGCTCACTCTGCAGAGCCAGTTTCTCCCTTACTCTTCACTTTTACTTTAAAAAGACAAGCACAGGAATTCTTTATATATCCTGGATTGTAAAAACAAGAGATACACGATTTCCAAATATTTATTTGATTGTATAGATTGTCTTTCCATTTTCTCAATCATATTCTTTGGTGCCTAAGCTTTATTTATTTATTTATTTTTTATTTTTATTTTTATTTTTTTATTATTTCTTATATACATATTTTATATACACATGCATAGAACTTATAGTACATTTGCAGTAAATAATGATTACATTCATCACAAGACATTCTTTTTTTTTCACCTTAAGGTTATATAGTATGTAATTTTAATAATTTTATTTTTTTTTATTTTTTATTTTTTTTAAATTTTATTTATTTATTTATTTATTTATTTGCTTGTTGTGCTTGTTTCTTTATTTATTCATTTTGTGGCTGGCTCAGCCTGCCCTGGTGGTGGCGCTGGCGCAGCATGTAGTGCCGGGGATCGAACTGCAGTCCCCACAGTCCCCTGAGCCCTCCTAAGCAGGCGCTTTAGACCACTGAACCATCTCGCCGGCCCCAATTTTAATAATTTTAAATGACAAAACATCTTTATATAATAAAAATAGATAATATCAGGTTACATAAGTAATAGACATGTATAGGATTGTGAAATTCAGTTTCTCTTTTTACAGAAAAGCAAATAATTTTAACCACAGACATTCTTATATGAGACTAAGCTTTCTTTGATTCAATCCAACCATAACAAGACCAAGCTTTATGGTATTGAAGTGCACTGAACATTTTTTATTTTGATGGTGCCCAATTTATTTTTTAATTCTTTCGGTGTTCATGCTTTCGGTTTTGTACCTAGACCCCTCTTCTAAGGCGCAAAGACAGCCAGTAGTATGCGCAAAGATGCTCCACATCGTTCGTCATCAGGGAAATGCAAATCAGAGCCCCAGCACTCCTCCATGCCTAGCTATTACAGAAGAAGAGGAGGAAGAGGAGGAAGAGGAAGAGGAAGAGGAAGAGGAAGAAGAGGAGGAAGAGGAGGGGGAGGGAGAGGGGAGGGGG
>PVKN010023394.1:0-14807 GCA_004027915.1 Capromys pilorides
TCCTCTTCTTTTCCTTCTCCTTATTTTCCTTCTTCCCCCCCACCTCTTCCTCCTTCTTCTTCATCTTTCTGAGGTAGGATCTAGCTCTGTAGCCCCAGGCTGGTCTTGCACTTGCAGTGATCCTACTACTTCAAACTCTCAAGTACTAGAGTTACAGATGTGTGCCACTATGTCTGACTAAAGGTCTGATGCTTTTTCAACAGATGCTATCCTCATATGGGGGGACCCTAGAGGATGCCCTGTATCACAGAAAACTCACTACACCATGGCTTTTAGAGAAAAAAATTGAAAATACATGTGCAGCAATTTGAATGACCAAGGTGACTCAAGGAGCAGTTCACCATACTAATAAATGTTGAAACTAGGCCAAAGGTAACTTGTATAAATCTCATGATGTCTCAATAAATTTAGCATTCAAATATTTATACAAGTTCTTCTTTTCCTGAAGTGTGTATGCTTTTTTGGTGGACTCTGCATGTAACCCTTCCTGGTCCTCCTCATTGTGGCCAAGGATATATATATATATATATATATATATATATATATATATGTGTGTGTGTGTGTGTGTGTGTGTGTGTGTGTGTGTTACTGGGGATTGAACTCAGGACCCTGAATTTGCCAGGTAAGCACTTATTCTGTTGAGCTATTTCCCCGGCCCCAAGGAAGTTTGTATTTGTAATCCCACAAAAAATTAGTGGAATTCTAGTGAGGCAATTCCAATCTACTACATCCAGTGCAACCCATGGTAAGAATAAGGACACTAAGGCATATTAGTGGATATCTGACACAGAGGCCTCAACCAAGGCTGAACCTGGGTTTTATTATTCATGAAGGAGTGCCTTGAGGATGAGTGATTGTGAGAACGGTGGGAAATAGGTGAGTGCTCTGAGCTTGGCTAGGTGGGAGGCCTGAAATTACCTTGGCAATATGCAGAGAAAGATAAGTAGAAAAAATAATCTGCCTAACATAACTGAGATAGTGTCTAATGTTTTAGGGTTGGTGTTCCAGCTCTGATGTGTAACCTTTCAAGCCCCAGAGGTCATAACCTCCACTGAGTCTCACTCAATCCCAGCCAATATCATGGAACATTGGCTCTTCATCCTGTCTCATCCTGGTAGAGGTCTGGGGAAACACATCTGTTGTTTTCAAAGACTACCACCAGCACCTTGGCTGGACCAGGATGCAGGGCTTATGGCTTCTTGAAAGGATAAGGGAAAGTCCTAGCCAGCTCTGTGCATTTCAATACCTGGAAACAGGGTTGGTCTCAGCCAAAATGGAGACAACTGCTCCTCCTTGAAGGAGTCACTCAGATGGTCCTCCACAGGATGTTGCATATAAATATAAACACACACACGCACACACACACACACACGGCTGGGACTGTAGTTCAATAGTGTAATATTTGGCTTTATTTATTCATAAAATGAAGTAACTTGTACTAATTTTGATTTGTACCTTCAGAATTCCAATAAACAGATGGTCCTTGACTTATGATAGCTTAACTTAGATGTTTGGCTTTATAATGCCAAGAAAGCAGTCATACAAAACATAATTCAGAATCAGATTGCTTGAATTAAAGAGACATTTCAAATGGTCAAAAGATCACACATCAAGAAGACATCATTTGTACCAATAAATCACAGAGCTTAAAAAAAAAAGTGAAGCAAAATTGATAGCACCAAGGGGAAAATGACAAACCCACATTGATAGTTATAACAACTGAGTAACTGACAGATAACATATGTGCAAATCAGTGGGATATGGAAGATCTGAGGAACACTGTCACCTGGCTTAATCTCACATTTACAAAAGACTGTGCAGCAGCTGCATAATGCACAGGCTTTTCATGTGGGCAGGAAATGTTTGCTGGATGATAAAACAAGGGTCAGTGGACTCCAAGAAGTGGAGACCCACACAAAATTTCTATTTAAAGAATTAAGTTTTAGCTTACAGACTTAAATCCGGTATTTATATGCCTAGAAATTGCCAAATATTTGGAAATCAGACAACCCATGGGTAAGGAAGGGCTTTGTCTTAGTTTTTCTTCTTCTTTGCTGAGACAAATACCCGACACACAAGCTTAGGAAAGGAAAGGTTTATTTAGCTCACGGTTACTGAAGGTTTCAAGACACTGTCCCTGCTCTATAGGGTCTGGAGGAGAAGCTGGGGCACTGCCATGTCCAGGATGATCCACTCCATACCTTTAAGAGAGGCCACCAGGCCTAGGAGGAGGAGAGGCACATGCTCTCAGTTTAAAGGTTCGTGCCTCTCTGGCCCTGCCCCTCAAGCCCCGCCCTGGTCCTCTGTCCCCACCCCTTGAGCTGGCGCTTGACAGCCCCACAATTTATATGAGGCCTTGAGGGAACAACTAGACACAAACCATAACAGAGTTGTAAGAGAATTTAAAATATTTAAATGAATGAAAATAAGATAACAAATATAAAAAAAAAATCAAGATTTTGAGGATGCACTTGAAACAGCACTAAGAGAATATATTGTTTTAAATGCATATATTTAAAAAGAAGAAATAAAACACCTGCCTGGCAAGCACAAGGTCTTGAGTTCAGTTCCAGTATAAGTAAACAAAGAAAGAAAAGAAAGATTTGACATTGATTATTTACATTTCCACCTTAAGAAATTTGAAATTAAGAAAAAAGAAATTGGAAATAAAGAACCAATGAAACTCAATCTAAGACTAAAAATGTGATAAGAAAGAAAAGGGAATAATAAGAGTCTAGTGAGCTAAAAATAAATAATGGAGAAAATCAAATAAAGTCAAAGTTTAGCTTTGAATAAATTAATAAAATGAAATTAATTAATGCTTTGTCTTAGCCTGCCTACTGTAGCAAAATGCCATTAGCAGAGTGAGCTAAACAGTGGAAATGTATTTCTCACTGCTTTGGAGAATAGGAAGCTAAGCGAAGGAGGCCACCAAATGGCCAGGTTCTCAGAACTCTCTCTTCTTGCAGGTGTGAACCTCCTTGCAAAGAAAAGTCAGAGAACAAGCTCTTCTCCAAGGCACTGATCTGTCCCTGTGTACCCCACCCTCAGGACAGCAGCTCTGCTTACAGCTATGGTGCTGTGTTCAGAGGGAGCCCCTGTTGCTTCACACCTATCTGTCCTGAGCACTCCTTGCCAGGCCAACCAAAGAAAGAGGAAAAACACCAATCACCATTGTCTAGGATCAAAGAGAGGCAATCACTGTAATTATGACAGATATTTAAAAAATTAATAATGAAATTTTAGGATCAATCCTTAAAAATTTAATAAACTGATTGAAGTAGACAAATTCAAATTTCTTAAAGCATAAGTTATCTAGAGACTGTATTGATAAGTGAAATAAATCAGACACTCATGTGCAAACATTGCGTTGTCTCACTAGTGTGGGAACCTGAAAGAGTAAATAAAATCTGAAAGGTTCAATAAATTCTGTGAAAGGGAAAGAATCTATTCAATGCAAAGGAAAAACTGGGGGAGGAAAAGAACAAAAAAAAAAAAAAAAAAAAGGGAAAAAGATATATTTATGTACATATGAAGGATAGTTTGGAAAATTGTACTGCTGATTTTTGCTGGTCTATGGAAAGGAGCAGTTAATGCTTACAATTTTACTTTTCTATTTTTATATTTTCATTTTAATTTCTCATAACTTTTTAAAAACCAATCTTGCAGATTGTCTTAGTTACTTTTGACTCGTTGGGACAAATACCCAACACTCAAAATGAAGGAAGGAAAAACTTCCTCACAGTTACTGGAGGTTTCAGTCTATATTTGGCTGGCCCAAGGCTGAGTGGAACAGGGCAGAGAGCATCCAGTTCATGGTGATAGAACAGCAACAATCGCAACAGAGGCAACAGGCCAACCAGGGAACAGAGAGCAGCAGCCATTGTCTGTCTCCCTGTCTCTTTCTATATTACATTCAGGCTCTCTGCCTTAGTCTATCCACCTTAGGTTACACCCATAATCTGAGAAGTACTCAGACCCATAGTCCCATCAGTACTAAAACACATAATCCCAGTGGATCATGAGTCAAGTCTCAAACTCTAGAAGTTCCTGCTCCATGATTGCATGAGGCTTTGGGGGGACAACTAGACATAAACCATAACGTTCGGCCCCTGGACCCCAAAAGTCTCATGCGCATCCCTTTGTGCAAAAGACATTTTAGTCTGTCACTAAGAGTTGACAAAGTCCCAACAGTTTCAGCATTGCTAAAAAGTCCAAGTTCCAAGTCTCCTTCAAGATCCAAGGCAAACTCTCAACTATGAGCTCCTGTATAAAAGAAAAGTTAAACATACCCAACATTCAAAGGTACAAGCTAAACATTACCAATCCAAAAGTTGCAAACGACAGGGTAATACAAAACACTAGGATAAACACAAGTCCAAAATCCAGCAGGGCAAACATTAAGTCCCATAGTTCCAACTGGAACATCCAAAGCAGTCTGTGCTGAGTTGTGACCTCCAAAGGCCTTACACAGCTCTGCCCCTACAGCACTCTTGGTGGTAGTTTCCATGGCTTTTTTCTTAGGCCAGATTTGCTCCCTCTTTGTAGTTTCCCTTAGATGATCCATGTTTCTGGCTTTTCCAAACTTTTGGGGTTTCCACTGAATTGGCTTCTCACTCTCTGCTTCACACACTGCCCTCTCAGGGACACACTGTCTGGCCTCCAAGGCCTTCTTCTGAAATTGAGGTGGAAGCCTTCTTAACCTCAGAGTTCCTGTGTTCTGACTGTGCCTAAAACAAATGCCACGTGGATGATGCCAAGGGTTGCTGCCAGCTGGAGCAGTATCCAGGCTTCCTTCTCTCTTGGCTGCAGGGGTCAAGGGCCTAGATTCCTGAGCACTCTGACCCTGATTCTGAGAAGCAAATTCTCCATTCCGGCACTATTTCAGAACCTGGTTTGGCCAATGCTGCCATTCTGGTACTTGGGTCTCTGTAGCTTTCTTCTCAAGGCAAAATCTCTCTCCCTTGCAATTCTAAGGCTGCAAAGGGCAGAGAACTGCTGCCTCTTGTGATGCCCTCAGGCCATCCTTTTGATTCTCTGGTTCCTTCCCATAAGCCATTCCCAAAAGCTCATAATCCACATTGTCAGGTATAGCCACAGCAACGACCCCACTTCTCTGGTACCAAATTCTATCTTAGTTACTTTGTCTCAACACTGGAACAAATGCCCGACACTCAAAATGAAGGAAGGAAGGAAAGGTTTATTTGGCTCACAGTTGCTGGAGGTTTCAGTCCATGTTTGGCTGGCCCAAGGCTGAGTGGAACAGGGCAGAGAGCATCCAGTTCATGGTGGTAGAACAGCAACAATCGCGACAGAGTCAACTGACCAACCAGGACAGCAGAGGAACAACAGCGAGAGTCTGTCTCTCTGTCTCTCTTTATATTACATTCAGGCTCTCTGCCTCAGCCTATCTACCTTAGACTACACCCATAATCCTAGAAGTACTCAAACCCATAATCCCATCAGTACTAAAACACATAATCCCAGTGGATCATGACTCAAGTTTCGAACTCTAGAAGTCCCTGCTTCATGATTGCTTGAGGCTTTGGGGGGACAACTAGACATAAACCATAGCACAGATTTTTGTCTGATAACCTAAACAACTAGTTTGAAGATAACATTATGCAATACAACAATCACTGCCAAATTCCTATTAATTTGTTTAAAGAAATTTTGGGTAATATCTAATTTTTTATTATTTTGTATTCATTAAATACTTTTAAAAGCACAAATTATCAAGATGGACACAAAGAAATAGAAGATAAATCACTAAGGAAGCTAAATTTGTAATTTAAAATCCTACAATACAAACAAACAACGAACTTCAGGTCCCACTTGGTTGTGATGGTGAGGTTTATTGACATTTAAGTCATTTATTGACATTTAAGAAGATTGTAGTGGTTAGTCTCATAATGTGTGATTTTATACATATGCAGGTCCTTTTGTAGGACAATGTCCCCAACTTGGCTTTGCTGGATTAAAAGTAAGTGCATTTGTAATTTTAATAGAGGTTGCCAAATTGCTTTTCACTGAACCAATTTAGTTTCTGTCAGCAACAAGAGTGCCTGTTTTTCTGCAATTTTGCCAATAGGTTTATAGCTGTTTTAAAAATTCATAAAAGTTTTCACTGTTATGAAACATGTTGATGTGAAAGAGTGATAGGGGATTTTTCTCACTAGGGTGTTTTACTTTCAGAAAATATGTGTGGCCTTTTTACTTCTCTGTGTGCCTCATTTCTTCCTTGTTAACTATGGGCCTCGCGATTAAAGTGAAGATGGCGTGGTGAGGTGGATGTCCGGCGCCTGAGGAAAGAAGTACTTGGGGAAAGTTTCTCCAGACACATGTTGGATCTGTGTACTGCTCTCTCCCCTAGAAGATGCTTCATGAAACCTTTTAATAAACAGAAAAATAGTGTTGCAGTTTGTTTCACTTACGGAAATACTAAGTAAAAGTAATGTAGAAGGGAGACAAGGATGTATAGCTGCGTCCTAGTGTCTGTAGGTGTCAGGTTCCAGGACCCGTTTCCAGTGCCAAAATTCAAGAATGCTCAGTCCCTTGTGTAAAATGGTGTGGTGTTTCCACAGATCCTGCACACATCTTCCAGTAAATATCCATCATCTCTAGATGACTAAGAATACCTAATTCAATGTTTGTGCTATGTAAGTAGTTTTTTTTTTTATTGTATTTTAGGGAAGGGTCTATAGGGTGTTCAGGGTCTCACTATTAGTTCAGACTCCTAGTGATCTGCCTGTTTACAGCCTCCCAAGAGCTGGGATTATGACAGTCTGAATTGCTGGCTCAGTGTGCCCTGGGGATGGGGCTGGCATGGCAGGCCCAGGGATAGAACCCCTGGTCCCTGAGCCTGCTTGCAGGCGCTTTAATCGCTGAGCTATTTGGCCAGCCCTGTAAATACTTCTTATACTGTGTTGCTTAGACAATATTGACAAAAGAAATACGTGCACATGTTTAGAACAGATACACCTATCATAGATATAATGACACAGTATAAGACAACATGCAAACAGTGCTCAAATATCATGCTGAGGAGAGACTGGTGGACGATCTGGGCCATGGAGGGTCCCCACTACATCGCCTCCCTCATGTGGTTTCAGTTTAGTGGTTGACATGTAGCAAATACACACTTTTGCTTTTTTGGAACTTTCTAGCATGTTTTTCCAAATTAAAGAAATATTAAAACAGCATTAATTTGTCCTTAATAAATTTTCTTTGTACTGCAGCACTAAACACTATATCACTAAGCTGTCTTCTCAAAACTGTAGATATAACCATATTCTAGTACCAAAAATTTAACAAATCAGAAAAAAAGCCCCAGAAAACCCTTGTCCAAATATTTTTGCTCTGCAGATGCAGAAACATCCAATCTCAGATATGGAGCGACATCCACACTCCTAGTCATCTAATTTTAAAAATAGCAACTAGGTGACCAACACAAAAACTCAAACCACAGAATCATGCAGAACAGAAAGTGAAAGCACTTTTTCCCTTCCCTGAGCAGTTTGGTATGTGGTCATCTAGGTGCAACAGGGTATACTGATGGGTGTGTGTGTGTGTGTGTGTGTGTGTGTGTACGCTTTTCACCCAAGCCAACTGATTTACCTTATTTAGGACTGCCTACTACTGCATGGCAACTATAATGTGTTTGACATTTGTGTCTTGACTGTGAAGGTTCGGATGAAGGCTGTGTTGTAGGCAGAGAGGTCAAAAGGTCACTAGTAAGTGTCACATAACCTGGCTTGTGAAGCACTCAAGAGTTTCTTTTTTTTTTTTTTAATTATTATTAAGTTTATTAATACATTTTATGTATATGTAATGATCATATTCATCATAAGGAATTTGTACCTGTATATGATACAGCTTGATTCTTTTACCATTCCTCTCCCCTCCCTTCAGGCCCTCTTTCTCTCCTTATTTACAAAAGCTTTCTTTCTACTGTTTCCTTTTTTCCTCATAGTTTTTCTTTTCCCCTCTTTTCTGTCCTCCTCCATGCTTTCTAGTTCCCCTCCTCACTTGAACATTTTTTTTCCTATTTCACTATACCTATTTTGCATTTTGGTCCTTATTTACACTGAGTTTCTCACATCAGAGAAATTGCAGTCTTTGCCTGTGTGGCTGATTCATTTCACTCAGAATATGGTCTCTGGTACAAACAGCAACACGGCCTGTTCTAACATTTGATGTTTTTCATTCACTTCGTTCAGCCTTTCCATTCCCTTCCTTTTGTAAATTCTGTCTCCCGCTCCCCCACAGTAGCTGAACACCTGCTGCTCTTCACATGAATGAGTAAACATTTTGTAAATGCTAGCTAATGCCTCTGGGTTGTTTTGTAATAAATGATATACAGGCTGTGTCCTTTTTTATTTTAAAGGGAATTGAAAAATAAGAAAGAAAACCAAAATTATACAAAATTTTGAAACAAGATGATAGGAAATTAACTTTTTTTTTTTTTTTTAACCATTATGAGTGATTTTGGGAAAGAAAAAAAAACCCTTGGATAAGCATTGGTGCGCTGGAGGTTTTCTGCAAGGTAATTCCTTAAGCTGGGATAATAAGATTATATAAAAAAATAGAATTATAAAGGACACATATTTACAATGTTGGCAAATATTATTCTAATGACAGATCAGGGGTAGAGGGGCAGGCAAGCAGGGCAGATGTCCTTAGCCCAAAGCATGCTTGTGCTGCAGTGCCAGTTGCCGCCAGCCCCAGACATGTCTGGCATCCTCTTCCAGGCCCACACACTGCACAGGGTGGTTGCAGGCAAGGAATATTCAGCACCTGGAAGAGCCCTTAAGCAGGTGGGAGGTGCTCGTCCCTGCCCTCTCTGGTTCTCCTTTTCCCTCAGGCAACATGATAGAGAAGCATCAGCCACCTGGAAGTTGTGCCTTTATTCTTTCCCTAATCAACTCAGTGGCTGCAGGCAAAACAGCTCAACCCACTGAGTCTGTTTGGGATTCTGTGAGGGAGGTGAGAATGGATAGTGGCCGAGGTGGCACCTGGCTTGTGGTGGCCTTGTGAGAAGTGACATTCTCCCATTTTAAGATTCCTTGCACATAATAGAGGAAGTTGTGGTTGCAAGGAGGAACTGCAGGAACCTGAAGGCTCCCTGCCGTGCCTCCAGTAGGTAGAGAAAGAGAAGGGAGGCAACTGGATTCACCACCCTCCCTCAGATTTCTGCTTGGGGACTGGACTCACCTTGTGTCCATCCAAGGCTCTCTGTACCTCTGACAGGCACAGAGCAAATGGGGACACTGGGTTCCTGTGATAGGCTTGACTCCTGACCTTTGCCAGTATTAGAGAAGATAAGGCAGGACATTTTTTTAAAAAGGAGAAAGAAGATAGCTCTGGAAAACAAAGCAAAGGGGCTGGCAGGAAAGCAGTGAGGGCTGTGGCACCAAAGGAAGCAGTGATGAATAAGCTAAGGGCAGAAAGGTGGAAAAGGGATCCTGAAAGATCGTATCAGAGGCCTTTCATGTGGCTTCACTGTGGAGCGTCTGAAAGAAGGACTTCTCAGCTCACCAGATTCTGCAGAGCAGACTGATGTCAGGAGCACTTGGAGATGCTGGGCAGCTGACTGCATCTCCACCCTTATCCTTGCCAATTCATGTGCTGAAATCCAGTTGGGCGACATGGTAGACACAGATAATTCCAACACTCAGGAGGCTGAAGCAGGAGGACTCTGAGTTCAAGGTCAGCCTGGACTACATGGTGAGACCTTGTCTTAAAAAAAAAAAAAAAAAAAAAAGGAAAAAATCCTTACCTTCCCAACAAGATGGTGTTAGGTAGGGTGGTGGAATGGAGTTCTCAGGAAGTGGTTAGTTGGAATGCAGTTAGCACTTTTATCCAAGAGAATCCTGCTTTTTCCCAAGTGGAGACAGAGCACAAAGTGCTGCAGGAGCAGGTCCTTAGCAGATACCCAGTCAGTGTGTGTCTTATCTTGGTCCGCCAGGTTCCAGAACTGCAAGAAGTAAATTTCCACAGTTTATACCCCCAGTCTGTGTGTGGTAGTATGTTATAGTAGCCCAAGCAAAGGCAACATAGTTTTGACAGAGGTGCTGCACAGGGGGAGCAAGGGCTAAAATGTCAGCTAAATTATCTTAAGCTCCAACTGAGGAGCTTAAGCTTCCTGTTTGAGTTAGAACTGGGAGCACAACCAGGGGTTACTGTAGAAGGGTTCAGATCCCAAACATCTGGTAAGCAGGTACGAGCAGCACGTTTTCAGGTGACAGCATCTCTGGTATTTGGGCTGAACCCAAATAGTAATTTTTGACAAGTATTTTTTAAAAATATTTTTGAACTTTATTTATTTATTTATGCTATGGCTGTCTCAGCCTGGCCTGGGGGTGAGGCTGGCGCAGCATACGGTGCCAGGGATTGAACCGTGGTCCCTGTGGTTGCCTAAGCAGGCACTTTAGACCATAGAGCTACCTCATCGGCCCCAATTTTTGACAAGTATTGAGCAGCCTTCAGTTAGAGGCAGTCTGGGAGAGACTACTCATAGGTCACTTGCTTTTATGGCTGAAGTTAAGCCAAAAGCAATCAATTCCTCTCTGGAATTATGCCTTTCCTTTCCTTGAATGTGAAAAGTTGGGAATCCACTGAAGGCCATTTAGAAGAGATGGTCCCTGGCTGGATGAGGATATTCTGAGTAGGGAACTAACTTCTAGGGAGAGGAATGGGATGATTTAATATGCAGAGAAACAATTTATTATAGCTTAATGCTAACTCTAACTAAAATACATCAACTCTGGAGCCATAAGCTTAAAAATGTTAGGAAAAGTAGAAATACCTCATTTTATGCCTGTCTAATAAATCACATCTAGAAATAATTTAGACTGACAAATGCCTTCAGGTTTTGAGGCTGAGGAATGATGGAATCTTTGCTATCATTGGTATTATCTTTAAAGAGATTCTTGGCTGTTGTTTCCCAGTTAATTTATTTTCTCATTTTGCTAAGATTTTTCCACTGCACACTGCCATCTCAGTGGACTCAAGGAGGTCTGTGAGTTCGCCAATTTCCCATTAAGATGACCTGAAAAGGCTTGGGCAGCATGGTTCTGTCCCTCCATTAGTATTCACCTTCTGCGCCTGGTCCTGGAGAGCCATGGCAACCACAGGGCTGGACTCAGAAAAGCTGTTCACTGGGCTTCAGATTCCCAGAGAGAGAAGGAAGCTAATGAAACTGCTTCCCTTCCCAGTGGCCAGGCTGCAGAGGCAGGAGAGAAAGCGCTGGTGTTCCAGGCCTAGCTAGTCCAATGAGCCTTGATCAGTGCTCATTATGTGGAGAACATGCCATTCCATGGTACAGGGAGGGAGGTCTGCTCTCTTTTGATAGGAGCCCTGCCCAGTGGAGGGGCCAAGCACTCAGGACAGCCAGGGGTGGGCAGGGAGAATCTCTGGGATGAAGACATTAAGCACATCTAGGGTACAGTATGGCAGGGGAGGTAGAAGAGAGCTTGTGCAGTACCTGGACGTGGGGATGGTGAATGAGCCTTGGGAAACAGCAGGATCCATTAGAAAGCGGGGAATGGAAAGCTCTGAGACTTGCGTCAGTGAGAACTGGGGAATTTGTAGTGAGGGCCAGAGGTTGGGAAGCCAGTGACACTAAATGCCAATGACTGCAGACTAAAGACCAGAAAAAACCCAAGGAAGACTTCTATCTTGGGTTAAATGGGATCCAAGCAAGACAAGAACACTGTGGACAATAACCAATCTACTTCAGTTAAATATTCCAGAAAAAAACTATATCCCAAACATGATCCACGCCAGCAAAGGCCAAATAGGGCTCTTACACCCCACACCTGCCCAGCGTAGCATAGCCATGATGCAAAAGCTTGGACTCTATCCCAGCTGTAAACTTGGTTTTCCTGTCCCTGCTGTCTGTGGGGATCTTGTGGGGCATCTGGACCTGCCCAGCAGGATGGTGAAACTGCCCCTAGGGGTGCTTCAAGAGGAGTCAGGACTTTCGCCATTGCCCACAGGAAAGTAGGTTACCATGGTGGCTGCAGCAGTAGGAGGAGGAGTCTCCTTTATCCCAGAGGTCAGTGGAGGCAAGAGCCAAGTCGGGTCTCTACCTGACATCATGGGGCACTTGCTCCTCTCCTTTCGCAGTGGTGGCAGAGAAAGGATAAAAGGCTTAAAGGAGACTTCAGTTTTCATAACATAATACCCAAATGTCTAGATTTCCATTGGAAATCTGACATCATTCCAAAAGCCAACACTGCAACTGGAAATGGAGGAAAAAAAATCTAGACTATAATGTAGAGATGACAGAAGTTAGAAGAATCTAAAGATTTTAAAGCAGTCATGATAAAAAATGTTTTAATGAGGAGCTGGGAGATAAAACTCAGTAGAATAAGTGCTTGCCTGGCAAGTGCAAGAGCCTGAGTTCAATCCCTGGTTCCAGGAAAAAAAAAAAAAAAGTTTCAGTGAGCATTTACAAATATGTTTGAGGCAAATGAAATTGTAAAAAGCCTCAGCAAAGATATAGGTATTATAAGGTCTGGACATGTAGCTCAGTTGTAGAATGCGTTCTCAGCACACATGAGGTCCTAGATTCCATCTGTAGCATTGCAAAAAAATTTTGATACAAAGAGAATGAAGTAGAGATTTAATTAATTTTGAGACAGGGTTTCATGCTGTAATTCAGGCTGGCTTGAATTTTCTAAATAGCTCAAGCTAACCTCAAACTCTCTTTAATCCTCCTGCCTCAGTCTTGTGAGTGCCAGGATTACAGGTGTATACTACCATGGAACTTTTAGAACTGAAAAGTACAATAAATATTAAAAATGGACTGCAGTAGTATATAAAGAGAATTATAAGCCAGGCATAGTGGTGCACATTTGTAATTGCAGCACTCAGGAGATGATTGGATCTTGGGAGACAGAGAAAGGCCTGTAGCCAGCCATGTCCATGGTGCATCACTAAAAAGCAGATTTTCACACTAATTGAAGAGTCTCCACACTGACCACACAGTATTCCATGGTACTCAACCCCACACCATCACATGGGACAAAACAACACAATAGCAACGTGACAAGACAAGGCAGAAAAATTCTTCTAACTATTCCCAATTCCCCCAAAGCTGATCCATGGAATTGAGGTAGGGAAATCAAAAGGCACATAGTTGAATTATAACAATGAACATCAGAGGAAATAAAAAACAGATTAATAAATTCAAAGAAAATATAACTAAATGGATAATGGATATAATAAACAAATGATAAGTTTACTGAAGACACCAGTAAAAATCTGGCTTATCTAATCAACACGACATAGAACACAAATGAATACTTCAGTAACGAATTAGAGTTCTTGGAAAAATTCCAAGCAGAATTCTGGACCTTAAAAATTCTATTAACAATATGGCAGCAGAACCAGTAAGAACAGAATTTTAGAACTAGAAAGTGGGGCTGACATTGGTGACCAACTAATCAATGATACTTTAAACTTTCTTTCTTTCTTTCTTTCTTTCTTTCTTTCTTTCTTTCTTTCTTTCTTCTTTCTTTCTTTCTTCCTTTCTGTCTGTCTGTCTGTCTTTCTTTCTTTCTTTCTTTCTTTCTTTCTTTCTTTCTTTCTTTCTTTATGTTATGGCCAGCTCAGCCTGCCCTGGGTGTGGGGCTGGTGCAGCATGTGGTGCCAGGGATCTAACTGTGGTCCCTGTAGTTGCTTAAGCTTGCCTAAGCAGGTACTTTAGACCACTGAGCTATCTCACTGGCCCTAATCAGTGATACTTTAAAAGCAACAAGAGAACATAAAAATGGATCCAATAGCTATTAGATGACTCAAAAAAAACCCTAATATATGATATGGCACACATAGAATAGCAGACTTTTAGGCCTATTATAACAAAAGTGAGAAATCATTCATAGCCTGTGACTATGCTCATGCTGCCTGGCATGTAGCTTGCTTATTGTATTTATCTAGCTTTGACTGTCTAGGCCCAGATGTTCCCTCTTAACAATGTGTGGGGTCAAACTGACTGTGTTTGACTTGTGTTTGAAAAATATTCAGTGATTCCAACTTGCTTCAAGGCCATCACATCTGGAGAAAGACTGGCCTAGCCAAGGACACCTTCAACTCTGCATAGTCTTCTCAGACCTCTTCTGTGAGTGCCAAGGGATGGAGCTCAGTTGTAGAATGCATTCTCAGCACACTTGAGGTCCTAGATTCCAACTCTCAATGTTCTTGTAGCAACCTGCCTGACAATATATGACATAATTCTTGCATTCCATGTAACCAAACATATAACCTGGTATCAGCTTTGTATCTCCTACTCATAAACCATATTTAAACTGAATTCAAACCTCACTCTGGGTTGGGGATTTGAACCTTTGTGTTTCCCAGCCTACTAGCACAATAAAAGTTGTCTTCTAACTCCTATGTGCAGTCTTCCATTTGGATTGATACTACTTTTTCTGCTACAAAATTAGTCAAATATTAGAAGACAGTAAGAAGTGGCACAAAAATTCTCTTTATAGAAATAATAGCAGAAAACATTAGACTATGGGGAGCTCAATATGCAGGTAAGTGAGACATACAGAACCCCAAAAGCCAGATCAGAAAAGAGCCTTTCCATGATAAATAGAAAAAAAAAAACACCCAGAAGTTCAACGCAAGGACCAAGTCTTAAAAGCTGCAGAGAAAGCAGTGAATCATTTATAAAGAAAAACCATTAAAATTAGAGTACACTTTTCAATAGCAGTCTTCTCAAGCCCTAAAAGAAAATAACTTTCCCTCCAGAATGATACATCCTGCAAAACTACCTTTCATAACTGATGGAGAAATAA
>PVKN010023395.1:0-14805 GCA_004027915.1 Capromys pilorides
TGCTTGGAATGCCTGTTATTCTGGTCTTTTAGATGTGTGCTGCTTCTAATATCACTTCAATTGTTGCTATACTCTCAGGTAAATGTTTGTTTTTAAAAAAAGCAAAAAAGGATAATAAAAGAGAATAAAAGACAAGGAAAAATGCCATAGGATTAACCTGATACAATTTTGTATATGGTTAGATTTCTAAATTGCTGTGTAAAAATGTGCAGCTGTTTTTTGTCTCATTCTATAGCAATTTATTAGAATATCAATGATTGATGGAAAACATCATTTCCACATTAAGTCTAAGGCATTTGATATTCTGAAACACAGTGATGTTAAGCTCAAGTACCTATGTTATAGAGTAATAGTATCACTAAGCTTCACTTCTGGAGGGTTAACAACTTAAGTTTGCAGATCAAAAATTTAGAGAAAAAAGAAGGACTACAAGGATAGCCAATAGTTTGGCCCTAGCCCTTTAAAGTCAGTGGGGACTCAGGACATAAGAGAACCTGTACTGTAGCATCCTATAACTCAGTGGTGTTCCAAATTTTCAGTTCAAGGAAATTACAGGGCCACAGAGGAAAGGGATCGATGATGCATAGCGTGCCTAAGGAGAGTCACCTAGAGAGAAAACATCCTCTCAGGCGTTCACAGAAAGCAAACTGGTCAAGTAATGACTGACTCATCCAAACAATTGACACTAGCAAAAGTTCTACAAAATGCTGTACATGGTTTCAAGGTAAACCCTGAGGGGATTTGATCGACCTTGTCAGATACAAAAGTTACACATTTGGTATACAGGTCTTCCTTTAATTTGGCCTTAACCACCCAGCAGAAAAATTTAACCGCAAGGCATACAAGTAAAGGCAAATAAGTATGCTGAACTGTAAAAGGCTCAAGTCAGCAGCTTCCGACAATGTCGGTTGTGCTGATAACCCACTACTATTATGTAATATTGCTCTATGTATACAGCAACTTTCTCTCAGCTCAATGAGAAGAAATATTTGTACCAATAGTGTTCAGAAAAATTATCATGTCTGCATCTTGTACTCTAAACAACGACTATGAAGACAACAATATGCATTATATTAATTATAATGGCTGTCCTATTAAAGTGTTTTTGAAACTCTCATTGTTATTTCTTATTAAAAGCAATCAAATTATATAAAAAAAGAAATTTACTCCTTATTCAGCAGGGAGAGACATGCTTAAGCAGCCCCAAGGTCACTCATCTTCAGCTCTCCCATCCAGAGATGCGGTGCCTTGGAGAATGCTTCGTCCCCATTCCCACTGCCGTGGCTCTGAAGCAGAGACTGCTGGAGCAAACCACCATTAAGCCAGGTTGCAGGACCCTGAAGACACTTAATGAATAGGAGTGTGATAACCCATTCTCCACAAAAGGAGGAATTAAAAACTCATTTATATCAGTGACAGGGTAGAAAGAAAGCAGCAATCTCACTGCAGCCTGATAATGGAGTTAACAGCCCTTGCTTTATGGAGTCTTAATTAGATCTCCTCACTCTTCTTGTTTTTACTTCATGTTTGCTTAAAAAAATAAAAAAAACTTAAGGGAGGTACAGCCATAATCTCAAACCTCCGGAGAGCATATTTTATGGATAGAATGCAGATGATGCTACCATGCACGCAAAGGCTCACAGCTGGAGGAGAAGGGAGAAAACCCCCACACCCAAACCATGTGCAAGGTGAGCAGATGACCGCTACCCCAACCAATGCTCATGCTAAAGCTGCCAGCACACCACACCTGCTTCCAGTATCCAGACCACAGAGGCTTCCCAGGCAAGAACCGGGCTCCAAGTGGGAGGGAGCAGAAACCACAGCTAGCAGTGCGTGGCAGGCCAGCAGGGCCTTGTTCTTACAAAGTCTTTTGCTTTTCAAAGGATATTCTGGAGCCAGGCACCAAGAAGAAAGCTTGGTGAGAGGGCAGGGCAAGGTGGAGGTCAGGTGCCAGTCAGGAGATAGGCTATGTCTGACTTACTGTGGACTGGCTCTGCCATGGGGCATGTGGGTTTGTCTCTTACAAGTGCTGGCTACTTATCATCAAAATACAACCTAGGGAGGCCCAGAGATGCCCAGGGCTCACTTATCGTCAACAGGCCTTAGAGGTATGAAGGAAGGAAATCAGCATAGAAAGAAGGGCTTAGTGGCAGGCACCAGCCTTGAGGATCACCCTGGCTTCAAGAGATAATTTGACACAGTTGAGGGAGACATCTGAGCCAGCATAGACTAGAGTCCCTAAATGTCCGCAGGAAAGACCTGAACTCTGAGGGTGGCTTGTGCTGTGAAGAATCTAAACACCAGTTTCAGTGTGCTTCGCCAAACCTGCTTTCTCATAATCCACCCTGAGCTGTCCCTTCACTCTCCATCTAGAACAAGGGTGCCCTGCTTGGCTGCTCTCCAACATCCTCCCTTCCTTGGCTGTGCCCACAAGGCCACAGAGCTGCAGCTCCCTGGATTGAAGATGAGGTCAGCACCTGGGCACAGTGACTGATCAGAGTCCCAACAAAAGCCAGGATCTGTTGGATTCAGCACAGGTAAAACAGCCTGGAACAGAGGTGAAAATCAGGCCATCAGGTAAGGATCACAATGCTGGGTAGGACTCTGCAAACCACAGCCTGCAACCTGGTCCCCATGATGCCTGCAGACCATGGTGCCAAGCACGAAGCTGGCCTAAACCCCTTTCTACATGCACTGTGGACCTCTGAGGCTGCTTCTGCTACCCCCAGGAAGCCTCCTTCAGGAGCTTGGCTCTGTACTCAGGGGGTGTCCCAGGCACAGGAGCACCAACCTCCTACATGCAGCTTGAGTGCCAAGGAGATTCACTCTGCCCACTCTTGGTTCCACACTGACAGCCAAAAGATAATAGCAATAGAGGAAGCAGCAGAACACTCTGGAGAAGGCCTGCTGGCCTTCGAAGCAACTCTCCTTGGGTGGGTCAGCCCTACCTGTTGGCAGAACCTATCCTTCCCAGCTCCATCACTCACCAGGTGCCCTGCACTCCAGACCAAGCAGCAGGGCACTGTCACAAACTCAAGGTCATCACAGGCTTGGCCACACTCCTGATAACCTTGAGCCCTCCACTTCCCTGAGACAGAGAAGACTTTTTTTTTTTTTTTTGGGGGGGGGGTGGGGCTGGGGTTCAAACTCACCACCTTGCACTTGCCAGGCAGGCACTTGTGCTACAGAGCTATCTCCCCAGCCCCCAAGAGAAGACTTTTGACAGCCTTCATTATGTGTCCTCAACACAAGGGGTTCTCACTGCTAAAGAAACCTTAATGAGCCATGCTGGAGACAATTTTCTTCCTCTTCTTCTTCTTCTTCCTCTTCCTCTTCCTCTTCCTCTTCCTCCTCTTCTTCCTCTTCCTCTTCCTCTTCCTCCTCTTCTTCTTGTCTTCTTCTTCTTCTTCCTCTTCCTCTTCTTCCTCTTCTTCCTCTTCTTCCTCTTCTTCCTCTTCTTCCTCTTCTTCCTCTTCTTCCTCTTCTTCCTCTTCTTCCTCTTCTTCCCCTTCTTCTTCTTCTTCCTCTTCTTCTTCTTCTTCTTCTTCTTCTTCTTCTTCTTCTTCTTCTTCTTCTTCTTCTTCTTCTTCTTCTTCTTCTTCTTCTTCTTCTTCTTCTTCTGGACCAGGGATTGAACTCAGGCCCTTGCACTTGCCAGGTGAGTGCTTATACTATAGAGCTATCTCCCCAGCTCCTGAAGCTCATCTTCTGTCTCCCTCCCCTCCCCGTGCCTCACTTGTCCTCTGTCATGCAGTCCCTCAGCTGGCCTGTTGCAGCCTGACTGGTGGGAGAGCCAGGGATCCCTTCTCCTAGGGGACACCATGCACTCATGATGTGCACCACCCCTGAAGACTCAGCATGGAGATGCAGTAGAAATGTTAAATGTTAGGAAAGTCATTAAAAACCTACTTTTTTGCAGATAACTTTCATACATATGAAAAGGGGTGGACCCGGTCTCCATCACTTTTGTTCAGTGGCTGATGTTGGTAACAGGCAACCCTGGGCTCTAGAATACTTTCAGAGGGGACTATCCAGGAGGGCCCTCAGCGTTAGCCACCATGACTAACAGGGCACACGTGGGCACAACTGCTCCTCCTGAAATTGGCCACGTGCTGGGCACATGCATTCTTGACTCAACTTTCAGGCTGCACTAGAGATGAGGGAGGCAGTGGCAGAAAGGTACAGGCTAGAAGGCTTTTTGACCAGTTGGAGCTAAGTGTATTGATGTTTGTTTTGAAGAAATAAAACTTGATGACAGCAGCCTCCTGCTTATCCCTCAAGAATTGTGAGGGGTGAAAAGGAGGCTGGCTGTGGGGAAGGTTTTCTGTCATGGCCAGGCTGCTTTCTACCAGGTCCTGTGCTTACTCAAGGGCTCTGCCTGGCTTAAAAAGAGAACAGTGGCTGAACTTAGTAACCACTTTTGCTCTCAAATAAACATCCTGCAAGGCTCCCTTCCCTCCTCTCCATCAGGCAGAGGGGACCAATCACACACTAGTAGAATGTCTTTGAAGTTCTGCTTTGATGGGGTCACAGCTGTATCTTTAGAAATATGCATAAAGCCCCAAGCAAGATAAGCAGATGGAGTCTGGCATCAGTGTTTTTCCCCCGATATGGGCTAATGTCATATTCTCCACCCAGAGTTGTCTGGCCACTCCCCAAAGTGACACGTGTGGCTTGCAAGGAGAGGCTCCTTCTACAGCAGGGCAACAAGGAGAAACAGGCAAAAATCACTTACATGTCTCTTTGTAGGGATAGTCTTGTCCCCATATGGCCCTGGCATGCTCAGGACACATAGTTCCTCCTGGCCTGGCTCCCTAGGACATGCTCACTCATCATGAACAGCTAGAACCTTCCTTTGGAGGCCACTGGATTCCCCCAGAGGGAGGGAGGATGTCCCCGGGATCTGGAAGGGCAGTCACCAGGGAACTCTGGACCTGTGCACTCTGGCCTGGAAGCCCTCAGGCTCTGTCTGTCCCAGAAGCAACATCCTGTGTTCCTGTTCCCATCACACCAGGACACTAGGCAATGAGGCACAAAGGAGTGTGTTCATTTAGGTACTGGGGACTGGGCTTCTTGTGCAGCTACATCCCCTGCTCTTTAAAAAAAAGTCTTAAGACATGTCTTATTAACCCATGATGTTCCCAGGCTGAGCTCAAATTTGTGACTCTCCAGCCACAGCTGTTCCAAGTGTAAATAAGGGCATTTAACCGTTTGAGTCCCAAGCAGCGTGATCACGCTGCTGAGATTTTATGTCGAGAAAACCCAGCACATTTTGAACATTGTGGACAACTGACAGTGCTTTACTGATTGTCAAAGTTGCGCGCTCAGATTTACTGACGCAAGTACATCACACAGCTCCTTTTAATATAAATAGTACATTGAATCCCGATTGGGATTCATCGATGTAAAAGAAACAAAGCTGTTTGGGTCTTTTCGTACTCATTTAGAGAAAGCGTGGTTGCGCTGTTTGGGATTCTTCGACAGTGTGTTTTCAACATGCCCTGGGACTGAAAAGGTTCAGTAGCAGGCAAGTGCCTCCTATGCTGCCATCCTAGGGCACACTCTTTCCAAAGAGGGCTACTGAAGACAGCATAGCTGGAGGGCTCCCTGCTGCCCAGATTCCTGCCACCCAGAATGTAGCTGCCACCCAGTTGGCTTCCCCTGGGGCATCTCTCCACTTGCTCATCTCTGGCCATTCTTGAGCTGCAGACTGCTGCTCCGGTCCTCCCTGTGCTCCCGCCCCCAGTGCGCCTGTGCTCCAGGGCAGCACAGTTCCACCTCACAGGCTGCCAGGCTGCCTTGTCTAGGGCTTTCCACCCAGGAGCCCCCATGCCCATATTCCAGGGAGGCTCTAGATTACAGGATCCACCTCATCTTCTCCCCCATTCTCTTGAGACTTCCACATGAAATCTCTTTATTTAAAAAAAAAAAAATCCTACTAATAAAACAAGATTGAAACCCAGAAGGCCATAAAGAGAAGGTGACTTGCCCAATATCCCCAGGTGAGTAAATGACAAATCAGGAGAAATTTATACTCTTCAGCCGCCCTCTCTCCTGGCCTCTGGTGGTTGCAGTGCACTACTTGCGTACCTCAGGACTCTGGTCAGAGCTCGCAAAGGTGAGGCTTCTGAGCAAAGGCCCAAGGCTTGGCGCTGGCCACCCATTGCTGCCCATGCCTACCCATTATACTCGTGACCATGTAGCCAGGATGCTGCTCAGGAGCTGGAAGTTCTTAGTCTGCACTGATCTGGACAAAGCCAGGCTGGTGTGGACGAGATATAGATCGCTCCCCCAGGACTGAGATGCTCAAAGGGCAGAACTGGGCCTGTATCCAGGAGTGGTTCTGGCTCTTCCTACTCTTTCCTCTGCATGAGGTCGGGAGCCCACGGTGGACCTACTGAGTCCTGGTCTGGATATCCAGAGGAGGTGGTGGAGTGGAGGTCAGAGCGGAAAAATATTGGTACCATCTGAAATTATGCATTATGAGCAGACAGACATTTACTGGGTGGGTGCAGGAGCTCTGTTGACTGGGAAGACAGTGACCAACGTTTTAGACTGAAAATCAGAAAAGTAAATGCTATGTGCAAGTAGGCTGGGACCAACAGTGTCATGTGGGAAGAGTGCTCTCATTTTATAGATGATTTTTTTTTTTTCAGTATTGAGGATGGAAACCAGGACCTTGCACCTGCCAGGCAGTTGCTTATGTTGCTAAGCTATCTCACCTGCCCTCATTTTATAAATGAAGAAATTGAAGCCTAACTAAGAACAAACAGCATCTGCAGCATCAGAACAAACAGGCTCCAAGCTCGGTCATCTGCCTATGAAACCCAAAGAGAAGTCACAAGGCTGTGATCATAGGAGAGCGAGGGATGCCCAGGAGGTCACAGGAAAGGGAGCAGCCCCCAGCATGAGACTGACTCCTGCACCCCACAAAGCCTCTTCCAGTCCCAGTGCTCTCATGAGGCCCTAGGTAGGCTCTCCCACCTGTGGCTTGCAGGCTTGGATGCCAGCGGTTCCACAATGCACCTGTCGTGGTCTATGCTCCTGTGGAGAAAGGCACAAGTCTGTTCTGCACCTCAGGCCTGGGCCACTCAGGAAGCTCTGTAGGCCCTCGAAGAGGACTGCACCAGCCCAGCTTCTTCCGCTCTTCCTTCAGCTTCTAGGGTGCTAAGGCATACTCCTAGCTCATCTGTGCCCTCCGCTATAAGCTGCCCACTGCAGGAATGAGAGCAGATGTCATGCAACCTCAACAGAAGCTGCCAGAGTCACGAGCCCAAAGCACTGTGCTGCACTCTGCTGAGTGGTCACAGAACAGAAAGCTGGCCAACACAAGCGACTCAGCAAAGCATCACCTGACATCTCCTGCTGGGCACTGGGATGACATCACTGAATAAGCCAATGATCTCTGGCTTGTGGAACTTTGATTTGGAGGGCAGAGGAAGGAAAACAATGGGTGTGATTTGTGCATCCATCCTGAGGAGTGGCAATTGCAGTGGGTGGGAGTAAGCGGGCAGGGTCAGGAAGGCAGGTCCTGTGAAGGGTCAGGGCCAGCGCTAGCACAGTGGGAAACCAGAAATGGGTGAGGAGAGAACTGAGCCCATGGAGGAAGACATGACAGGGAATGAACTCAGAGGCAGTGGAGGAGAGGACACGTGGCAGAGGGAGCAAAAGAAGAGCCAGGCCTGCTGGCTTCCAGAAGAGAGCAGCAGCCATAGCAGGTGGGTAGGGGTGCTGGGAACCTGAAGAACCAAGCTCCTTGCAAACTGTTCCACAGGAATTGTCTTTTCCCTGAGGGCCATCATGGGCATCAGAAGGTTTTGACTGGTGGAGCACCGTGGTGTGAAGGTCAGAGTCAAGCTGCAGCAGAGACTCCAAGATGCTGGCTGGGCTCTGGACACATCTGCAGGTGCAGTGGAGGGATTTCCTCATAGAGTGCCAGTTGGAGGCATGGGGTCCATGCAGAGCTCCCTTGGGTACCTGAGCAGGTGGTAAAACTCCTGTACAGACTGGCTGGAGAAGCAGTGGGAGGCAGCATCCCCATGCACCCTGCCCTGTCTGCATCTGAGGAGAGGGCAGGTGGGGACCCAGCGTAGCCTGGTGGAGGGTGCTGCTGGTGTGAGGGTGCAATTATAAAGCATCCACACCCACAGGATCCTGTATAGCAGGCATGAACTCTGGGGAGGGGAAAGGGATGAGGCTCGTTCTGAGGAGACCAGCCAGGGAGGATAAGGAGTGAGACAAGCAGACAGCCCCAAAGCTTGAGCTCCCTGAAGACCAGTGCACCTTCCCAAGGAAGGGTGTCTAGCAGGTGGCAGGCCACTCACACACGCACAAGCTGAGGACAGAGCTGACCCTCCACTTAGCAGCATGGAGGGCACCTTCTCCTCACCTGAGCAGTTTCTGGACAGCTATGAGCCACATTAGACTGAGGAAGAGGAAAGGAGCTTTGCTGGAAAAAGAAGCAAAAAGTTTGTAGAAAGCTAGAAAGATAAACGAAGTCAAAAGGAGTTGTGGCTTTGTTGCCTTTCCTAAGCAGGAGAAATAACTGCTTTTGTGTGCAGTACCCAAGAGAGCAGAGGACAGACCAAGAGGCCAAGGAGGGAGACTGCATGGCAGCAGGCAGTAGAGGGAGCAGGTGCCGTGAGGCAGGATGCAGATGTGCGGAGGCTCTGGCTGGCCTAGCCCAGGGCTCAGGGCTAGACTCGGCTTAAGACCCTGTTCTCTTCTGCTTTCTCTGACACACTCAGCAGAACAGGCTCAGGGAGAAGCTTGACACCATGAGGAGGGAGAGAAATTCTACAGAGTAGCAAGGTAGGAACACAACTTATCAAGGACAAGTCTGATAGTCTCCATATGGAAGCCCCTCACCATCCACCAGAGACCAGGGCCTCATGTGAAAGCTGGTGCCTGGCACCCAGCACAGCTGGCTTCTTGGCTGGGAGCAATCAGGGACACAGGGCCTACCTCATCCAGCCTTCAGTCCCTACTTCAGGGCTAGGGATGCTGAAGCTGTGGTCTCACACTGACCTCAACTCCAAGATCCTCCTCAACCTCCAGCACTGAGGCTCCAAAACTGCAGACTCCAAATCCAAGAAGCTACTTTTGAATCTTTGGGCAGAACACTTTGAAAATAGATGTATTATCCCCAGCAGCCCCTTCTGGGGAGTGGTGGAGAGCCGAGTTGGCCAGGCTGCTGGGTTTGTGAGTCAGCTAAGCAAGTGGTCCAGAGCTGCCCCCTGCCTGCCGCAGGCTCCATCTACCTGCATCCAAACATCGGTGGGATTGTCCATGAGTCACTTCAGTGACCTCTGCCCTGCCCAAGAGGACCCCAGCCTCCTGAGTCACACAGCCCAGAACTTTAGGAATAGAAGCAGCCCAGCTGGCACAGGTCATGACTCTGCAACCTGTAGGGAGGACAATGCGAGCAGAGTGGCAGCCGCCAAGGAGTTAATGCATAAGCATTTGGTGCCTGCTATTGACAAATCTACTGCCTTGGAGAGATTTCCCATCAGCATCAGGAAAAATGAAATAACTGGGTAGGATTTCCAAAAACCACAAATCAAAACAAAACAAACAAGCACTAGGTGTAGCCATAGGGTACATTCTCACTAAAAAATTGTTTTAATGATGATGAATATATTTCTCAATGCCTGTCCTCTTTGCATGTCTAGTTACTACTGTGCAGGCTGAAGATGAAGGGTCAGAAGGCAGAAGCCCAGCCCAGACCAGACCAGACCAGCCCAGACCAGCTACGTACTTCCTCTCACACAAGACAGCTAGCTTTTGTGTGTGCTTTGTTCCTCATTTTTAGGCATTTCTAAGCAGGGAGAACAGCTGCTTGCAGGGAGGAAGCCACAGAAACTGAGGAAGAGTCCCGCCACTGGCTCTCTGAAGGAGGGACTGATAGTCCGGGGCTCAACCAGGGCTGCGGGACAGAGGGACCCCCAACTTTCTGAGGTACTTCAAACAGGGCTGGAATAAAATGTTGTGTTGCTGTTTCTCTCTTTCTTTCTTTCTTTCTTTCTTTCTCTTTCTTTCTTTCTTTCTTTCTTTCTTTCTTTCTTTCTTTCTTTCTTTCTTTCTTTCTTTCTTGTTTTCGAGATCGGGTCTCGTTACATAGTTCAGGCTGACCTTAACTCAGTATGCAGCCAAGGCTGGCCTCACAGCAGCAGCCATCCTCCTGCCTCAGCCTCCTGAGTGCTGGACTACAGGTGTGTGCACTACGCCCAGCCAAGAATAAAGCGCTGCCGATGTTGCAGGGAAGGAAACAGCTGCAGTCTAGGCTGTTCAGTGGCAGCATCTCTCCAACCGCTCTGTCATCTTTCCCTTCCACTTCCTGCCTCACTTCTAGCATTATGTTGTTTGATCTGTTGTAAGAATCCATTGAAACGGCCGAAGCCTTGTTTTAGTTTCCTTTTCTAAAGAGAAAAGGCAAAAAGCATAGCCAAGAACGCATCAGGAGCATACATTCTCCCTGGAGCATAAAGGAGAGCAATCAATGTGGATTACAGTTCTCAAACGGTGTGATTCTGGGAAACCTCGCCTGAGTGAAGAGCCCATTTTCCAGGCCGAGACTGCCACCCTGTGGAACACCGTGGTACTGCACAAACCTGACCTATAAAACCAAACAAAAGCCTACAGAGAGGCTGCAATTATGGAACGTTGGACTACTCCCTCTTTATACAAAGAGAAGAATTTTTTTTTCTTTTTTTCCTCCCCTACTAATATGGTTTAGAAAATTTATCATGTCTACACCCTGTGCCATGTACAGCTACTACAAGGACAACAATGTTCAATGTATCAATTGTTATGAATGCACTACTAACGTGTTTTGAAACTATCGTATTATTTCTTATTAAAAATAAAAAAAAAATAAAAAGCCTACAGACAGGAGTTCAAATAAAGCCTCCCACATCCCACCCCCAGTCAGAAGGCAAAGGTCAAACTATGTCTCAGACCTCCTCAAAATCAACATTAACAAGAAACCAGTATGACTCACTTCCAATCAGCAGAGTACGGAGAGGACATCTAGACTGGGTGTGTTACCTGGCTGGTTTCCTCTGACCCACTTAGGAAAGAGCCACAGATAGCAGAGTAGGGGAGCTCTGCTCACCCAGGCCAACTTCTTCATATTCTTTATATTTTTATCTAATGAAAATGAATGGATAGGTTTCCTCTTCCCTCTCCCTGGGTCCCTTCCCCACAGACACCAGTGTCCCCAAGGGTGACCTGACCTTGGTGCAGGGTGAGCAGGCCTGACAGTAGGTGCTTAACACCCCTCTCTGAAAAAAGGAGAAAGAGAGCAGCAGGAAAATGGGATCAGGGCATGGGGGGTGATCTCATGGTCCTCTATCCCACTGTCCCTTCAAGGTCACCTCGAGACCCACTCCTGGGTCCACTGTCCCCACACTGACCTGGCTTGCTGTGGTTCCGCTCTTCTCACTTTCAGCACTATTTCTTAAAAATTCCGAGCTTACTCCAGAACAGAGGTGAAGGAGGAGCGCTAGGACTGTCTTGGGCTCAGGGCAGTCCCAACGAGGTTGAGCTTATCTTCGCTGCATTTCTTGCCCCCAGTAAACAAATGTGCAAGTGCGCACATTTTAGCTTCCGGGCTCCTTGCACCAAAGGTAACAAAATCTATGCAAACTTCACTCTTAATCTTTTTTCTGTTGACAATATATTCTGAGAGTGACTTGCTGTCAATTCAAAGCATTCATTATCCTTTGTATTGTGACGAAAGTCTCTGTTACATACAGTCAACAGAGCACAGTTTATTCAACCTGTGTTCTATGGGTCTATGTTGTTTGATGGAACATTTTGCCATGACAAGTACCAGCAATACATAACTTTGTGCATCTATTACTTCACTGAAAACTTTTTCATTTGAACAAGTTTGCAATAAGCACATTCAAATACATATCTTCATTGTAATCGTTTTTTTCTTTCTCTCCTTCCCTTCTCGCCTGTCTACTGATCCTCAGATGTCTTTCTAATCCCCAGAAAGTCTCCTGTTTCCTGTCATCTTTTATTTTGTTCTTTTCATTTATTACGCCTAGGTATTCTCCAAGGAGAGAAACACGCAGTAGCCTCTGCATCTGATTCACTTCACTTAGACTTATGGACACGAGCTAGACACCCCCCCGACACACACCCGTTCTACACAGGACTGGCTATTCGTGCACAGTGGAGACATATTGTCAGAGAACATCGAAAGCACCATGTGGGTCCCAGGCCTTGTACCTTTCCTTGTGCTCTCTCCCTTTCCCTCATATTTTTCTGTGTCCTGTTCTTCTGAAATCCATCTTTACCCATAGCCTGGGTAACTGTGTGCTGTTTGGCTTTTCAATTTTTGCCAAATCAGCAAGAGAGAGATGTTATCTCCATGTGGTTTTAATTTACGTTTTTGTCTTTACAATGAAGTTATGCATTCTTTATGTTTTGGATTCTCTAGTACATGTTTCCTATGAGCTATCCATTATTTTACTCATTTTAATCAAGCTTTTTGATATTTTATCCCCCTCCATTTCTAAAAATGTTTTGAGTGGTTACAGTATGAAAACATACTATAAATACTTCTCCCTGTTTATCATTTATTGTGGCATGCTTTGCACTGAAATGGCTCCAGAAATTCCTGTGCTATCCGATCATCCACTGGATGAGGCTTTCAACAGCATTCTGTTGTGCTAAGTGCAGGGCCCCCTTTCTTGACCCTGACCCAGGGAAAGGCCACAGGGTCCTCCCACAGTGAGACTCAGAGGTGCAAAAGTAAGTGTATAAATAACATAAATACATATACATCATGTTAAACAAATACCCATCCTTCTCCGTTTCGCTGTGTCCTCCACATTGTGGACTGCGTCCCATGGCCCCAAAACAATGCACATCAACCAGGGTGTTGGCACTTCTGAAACTCTGAGCTTCAGGTATTTTGTCCTGGCAATAGAAAGCTGACTGACACGTAGGTCTACATTCACTCAGAGACATAAACATATGATTTTACCATATTAATTTGTGCAATTCTGCTCCAGATATTGATTTCCAAATATTGAGACAACTTTGCATTCTTGGAATAAATGTCACTTGGTTATGACATTATTTTCCTAGCATGATATTAGACTGTTGCCTACCATGTGGCACTTCTGCCATAGTATTCATTTTGAGAAGACTCTATAGTTTTCTCTTTTTGTAATATCTTTAGACATTTAGTACTGTATTACCTCACAAAAATAGTTTGAAAAGCAATCCTTTTCAGGTGCTGAAAAGGTGGTATAAAATTAGCATCCCTTGATCTTTGAAAGTTTGATGAAACACTATCTTTGAAATCATCTGGATTTGGTGATTTTTCTTTAATGATTTTCTTCGATGTAATTCAGTTACTTTCAACTTTCTAAGTCTGTCGGAATCTAAGTCTGTCAGGGAAACTTTATTTATAGAATAAGCCATTTGATGTAGCTCTGAAACTTATTTGTAACCAGTGGTGATTTAGTCTTTCATAATTATTTTAATTTCCTTCATTTCCAATAGTATTCCCCTCTTGTCATTTCTTGTTTTGTGTGTTAACGTCCTTCCCTTTTAAAAATGTAACTAGTATTCTATTGCATTATCCAAAGCCAGAGTTTGTTTCTCCACTTTTCCGTTTTCTACCATATTTATTTCTTTTGTCTTCTGTCCATGTAGTTTTGGCTTGCTTTGCTATTTATTCTCTAGCTTTTTGAGTTAGAGATCTAATTCATTTAATTCTAACATTTCATTAGTATTGGTACAAATATTTAAGGTAACAAATATGCCTTTGATCAAAACTTTAATTATATTTCATATATTGATATGTATGAAGCATTTCATGAAATTTCTTTTTGAGACAAGATCTCGCTATGCAGTTCAGGCTGGCCTTGAGCTCACTTTTGTAGCCCAGGATGGTCTCAAACTCATACCTATCCTCCTGTTTCAGCCTCTCAAGTGCTGGGATTACAGGCATGAGCTACCATGCCCGGCTTCATGAAATGTTTTAATGAGCAGGCTTACTAGACATTATTTTTATAACACAAAAATCATGCTGTGAATGTACAAGCTACTAATGTTTAGGATATTCACAAAGTGGCCAGTTATCATTGCTAACTGTAGAATGCATATTTTTCTACCCCAACAATGTAACACCAGCAGAATTATACAATATGTGGCCTTTTCTGTCTTGCTTCTGTCACATAGGATGACGTAAAGATTCATCTACTTATAGCAAGTATTTACACTACTTTCCTTTTGAATATACTCTATTGGGAATATAATAGTCTACTGCTTATTTATTCATCAGTTGATGGATGTAGGTTGTTGCCACATTTTGACTTATGCTGCTATGAGCATCTATGTTGAGGTTTTTTGTGAGGGTGCATTTTCAGCGCTCTGGAAAACATTCTTAGGAGAGCAATCCTTTCTTCATTTGATAATCCTTTGTTTAACTGAGAAACTGACAAGCTATTTCTTGAAGAGGCTATATAATTTTATATTCCCACCAGCAATATATGAGGGTCTCCATTTCTCAACATTTTCATCAACATTTGTTGCCAGTTGACTTTTTGGCTATGACCAAAAGCCACTCACACTTAGTGAGTGTGAGAGTTGTCTTCCTGCAGTGTTTTTTGGTTTTTTGTTTTTTTTTTTTGTTATTTTGTGTATCTTATTTTTTAATTATAATTTTATTTAGTTTAATGAGAAGATATATAGAACAGTGGTTAAAGAGTTTCAAAACAGATTAGTAGGATGTTTATAATAATTAATAAACTGCATATTGTTGTCTTCATAGTAGTCATT
>PVKN010023396.1:0-14773 GCA_004027915.1 Capromys pilorides
TAGACACAGAGACCAGGATTCCATTCCCAGCTGCTGGTGCCGTTCCACTCAACCCTGAGGCTCACTGAGACGGTGATTGAGACTGGGCATGGTGGTGAAACCCTGTAATCCTAGCTCCTGGGAGGCTGAAAACAGGAGGATCACTACGAGTCTAATCTGTATAGTGAGACTCTACACTAAACACACATTAAAAAAAAAAATCAGGGCCAGCGGTATAGCTCAGCAGATTAAGCGCTTGCTTAGGGAGGTGCAGGGGCCAGGGTTCAGTTCCTGGCCCCACCTGCCGTGCTGCCCCAAGAGCCTGTAATCCCAGCACTTGGGAGGCAGGAAAGAGGTGGATCACTGAGTTGTGTAGTGAGACCCTGTAGAAAAAAAAAAAAAAAAAAAAAAAAAAAAAAAAAAAAAAAAATCAAAGTAGTCAATGGTGTAATCCACTTAAGTTACTTGGGTGGAGGGGGAGGGATTCAAAGTTTCAGACCTGCCTGGGTACCTTTGAGACACTGTCTCAAAACAAAATTGAGTGCTTGGCTGGCATATAAGTGACCCTATGTTTGATTCCTAATACTAGAAAACAAAAACAAAAACTCACATTTAGGGAGATTCTGCATTGTCTTTACTAGCAAGACACTGCCGTGGTTTATTTTTTTTTGGAGGGGGTACTGGAAATTGAGCTTAGATCCTTACGCTTCCCAGGCAGGCACCGGAGCTATATCCCCAGCTCCGGTTTGTTTTTGAGACAGTCTCACTTATGTAGTTGAGGCTGGCCTTGAACTCTTATTTTCCTGCCTCAGTTTCCCAAGTGCTGGAATTCCAGGCACGAGCCCCCACACCAAACTAATCATTGTTTAATAAAATTCAGCTAACAACTCATCTCTTGCATCATCTTACCTTAGCTTTTGGCATATTAGTTTTTGTTGGGGGCTTTCAGGTTAGCTCAGTGGTTTAAGCCCCTGTGCTGGCAATCCCAGTCAGGCACAGGGATGGCCAGTTTGATCCCCAGGCCCACCCTTAAGGCAGCCTGAGCCACCTCCCCACTCAAAGTCTTTAATTTTTTTGTTCAACATTGTATCTTTTTATCCCCAGAGTAGAACAGATCTTCCTTCTCTTTTTTAATCTTCCTTAAGGCATAACAGATGGCACACACACATACGAGCCACAAGCTCAAGATTGATACACTTAAAACAAGTGAATTATTTTTCCTTTGTGTCCCGTTTATGTCTACACTACATTAGCTCAGATGCTGTGGACAATGGTGACACCATCCCGGCTACCCTGTCCATTAGGTAGCTCAGCTGAGAGGCTGTCAGTGTAATCGCTGCCCAACCACTTCGTAGTTGGAAGAACCCGACTACACATTTTAGACTATTATTATTCAGCCTCCCAAATGCTAGGATTACAGATGTGTGCCACAATGCCCAGACTTTATCTTATTTTTTTGATATGAGGAATCAAACTCAGGACCCTGTACTGGTCAGGCAGGTGCTGTGCTGCTGAGCTATCTCCCTGGCACACCCAGATTATACATTTTGGTTTTCTGAGACTTTTTTGATTTTAGAAGATATTTAGTTAAAATATTGAGCAGGAATTGATATTTGAGCCTCTGTGGAATATGTATATGTTCTGGCTGCCTAGGTCTATATTATGGCAATAAAGGAAATGAAATGGCAATTTAAAATAGAATCATAAAAGAAATTAAATAGAATAAGCTGTGCATGGTAGCACAAGCCTATAATCCCAGCACTTGGGAAGCTGAGGCAGGAGGACCACTGCGAACTTGAGACCTGCCAGGACTACAAAGCCCAAGGCCAACCTGAACTGCACAGTGAGACCTTGTCCAAAACACACACACACACACACACACACACACACACACACACACACACAGCCACAAACACTTCTTGGTATCCCAGGATTCCCAAGACTACAGTTTAAAATCAGGGGGTTGCTCCCACGGTGCCATATCTAGTGGGGTGTTGTGCTGCCATTGAAGAGCGAGACCATGGAAAGCAAACCATGGTGGTATTGAAACAGAACACAGAAGTGGTGTGCCGAGTCCCCACACAGGTGGTCTGCACAGCCTTCAGCAGCCACATTTTGGTGGTGGTAACCCAATTTGGAAAGATGAGTACCCTGGTCTCCCTGGAGCGCAGCAACGTGGTCAATGACATCAGCAAGCCAGTGCTCACCATAAAAGTCCTTGGGCAGGATGAGCCTCTTATCCATGTCTTTGCAAAGAACTTGGGGACATTCGAGCCTCAAGAAGCTGGAAACAGGGCCGGCGAGATGGTTCAGTGGTCTAAAGCGCCTGCTTAGGAGGGCTCAGGCAACTGCAGGGACTGCGGTTCGATCCCTGGCACCACATGCTGCGCCAGCGCCACCACCAGGGCAGGCTGAGCCAGCCACAAAATAAACAAATAAAGAAACAAACAAACACAACAAGCGAACAAATAAATAAATAAAGTTTAAAAAAAAAAAAAAAAGAGGTGATCCGAGTGTGCCAGGTGTGGTGACCTGGAGTCAAGAGCACATGCCACTCAGCGAGACCAACTGGACACAGCCCCTTGGCAGGTCTCATAGACCAGTCCTTTGGCACAGTTGAAAGGAAGAGCTTTTACTGTTGCCACAGAAAACATTTGTCTCTTCAGGCAGATCCTTGTTGTGGCTGCATCATAGTGGGGGGCAGAAGCAGTAGAAATGTTGAGAATGGTTCTCACGCGGCTCTGATCCTTGCATGTACTTGGGAATGGACAGCATGAGTCAGCTGGCATGACTCGTGGCCCTCTGTGGGCAGTGTTATTTGGTGGAGTTTTTTTTTTATTAAACGTAAATATCAGATTAAAAAAAAAAATAATAATATCAGGGACCATGCTGGATGTGGTAGTGTACACCTGCAATCTCAGCCATCTGCGGGGCTAAAGCAGGACTGCTGCAGGTTTGAGTCCTGGACTCTTAGTGAGACCCTGTCTCAAAAAACCCAACATAGGGCTGGTGAGATGGCTTAGTGGTTTAAAGTGCATGCGTCGGGAAGTGTAAGTCGTTGCAGGGACTGCGGCTCGATCCCAGGCACCACATGCTGCGCCGCCCCCCGCCCCCCACCCCCCAGAGAAGGCTGAGCCAGCCATACCACAAACAAATACGTAATGTGATTTAATAAAATAAACTTAAAAAAAGAAAAAAAAACCATATAGTTTGCAAAAGATGTTATTTTTTTTTTTTAATTTTATTTATTTATTTGTTTGCTTGTTGTGTTTGTTTGTTTCTTTATTTATTCATTTTGTGGCTGGCTCAGCCTGCCCTGGTGGTGGCGCTGGCGCAGCATGTGGTGCTGGGGATCGAACTGCAGTCCCCGCAGTTGCCTGAGCCCTCCTAAGCAGGCGCTTTAGACCACTGAACCATCTCGCCGGCCCCTGCAAAAGATGTTATTATGGTAGTCTTTTTTTTTTTTTTGCAGTACCAGGGACTGACCTCAGGACCTTGCACTTTCCAGGCAAGCACTTATTATCTGAGTTATCTCCCCAGCCCCAACTATTTTTAAAAAATTAAGACAATTTATTTGGAAGATGAGGAAAGTGATGACAGACCACTGGTGATCAGAGAATTCAAAAGGGAATTGTTCTGAGTAACTTCTTTGGAGCTAATGATACTCAATGTAACAACTATTTCTAATCTCTTATCTATGAAATTGTTTTAATTTTAATCCTTAAATAGTGGGGAAATATATATGTAAAATCCCAGACACTAATTGAAGCTTTTCGGCTAGTTTTGCCACCTTGTAAGTAATTTATTTCTGTAACTCAACATCTTCATCTGGAAGGTAAGGAAGGTGGGTGCTGTATTAAAATGAAATAAACACTACAGAATGCACAGCTGCAGAAATACTCAAGCTTTCCACATTGTTTTCTCCCAGCCAGACAACACTCTTCAAAGGTAGGGAACCTTTCCATACACATTCACAGCATCCAGTTCTGCATCAAGCGTGCTGTTCAGAAAGGGGCAAGCATCACAATCCCCTGGCTAAATCAGGAGACCAAGTCAGAATGCCCAGAGTCTTGAAAAATTTATTTGGAAAGCTTCTAATGAAGGAGGAAAAGAATGAGTCAGACACGAGGGCAGGATTTTTTCCAGTTTAGAAAGTGCTGCCCCACCCTATATGATTTCTCTGGCGTATCTGTCTGCTGGACTTTATTTTCCTTGAAACATAATCACTTAAGAAGCCCATCATGTTTGGAGAAATACCCTGATCAACTCTAATCAAAGCTGGCCAAAATGAGACACAGTTCTAACCTATTACATGTATTAGGTGGTGGAGAGGGAGGGGGGACCCATTCTTTCCTTTGGTAATCTTCCTTTTGTATGTTACATTCATATGCGCGTCCCCACCCCCATCCTAGGGATCAAACCCAGGGCTTTGTCTTTACCCCTGAGCTGCATCCCCTGCCCTCACAAGCAGCTTCTAACTCCTTGCAATAGCAGGCAGGCTTCCTGGTGTGCAGGCTGAGATATCCCAAGTAAAGAAGCTACTCTGCCTCCTGTTGGCCACAGGTGGAAGGACACTGTTTTTTTAAAATTAATTAATTAATTAATTAATTAATTAATTAATATGGCCGGCTCAGCCTGCCCTGGGAGTGGGGCTGGCACAACATGTGGTGCCGGGGATTGAACCATGGTCCCTGTGGTTGCCTAAGCTTGCCTAAGTAGGCACTTTAGACCACTGAACCACCTCACCAGCCCAGGACACTGTTTCTATTGGCTTAAGGTCACATTTCTCCTCTTATAAGGGGGAACTTGTGAAGGGAAGGAAAATGAAGAATGGGCTTCATTTTGTTGGGTCTGGATTAAGCTTTAGGTGACAGTAACCACTTAGATCACAGTCGTTAATTTTTCATTCTGTGAGCTATCACCTGAAGCTAGTGCATCTTCTGCCAACACTTCTGCTACAGAAAGAGGGCTAAGTCAGCCTGGCCTGACTCCTGGAGTTCCTGCTCCCGTTCTCTTAAGTGATGGAGATGGGGAGCCAGACATATCCCACACTAGAGGCCCCAAGTGGGGCTCCTTAGAAACTCAGGGTCCCATACCAGCTTCTCCTCTACATGGTGTCTGCAGTATTTTCTTCCCCCTCCCAGCCCCAATAAAAGACAGCAACTGCTTTAGAGTATTTCTGAGTTGGATTTTTTTATGGGTCTTTTTGTTTTTTATTTCAAATACTGAAAAAGTCCCTGGGCTCTGTGGGGCTCCCCACACTCACTGCCCTTTCCCTGGTAACAAATCTATTTCAAGGACTGTATATATATTTTTTAAAATGAACAATTAAATTTGAGTTCTCAGCCTGCTCTGCAGACTCAGAGGAGCTGTTTGCATCTGTTCTCCTTGGATCAGCAGCTGCTTTTATCTGACAACAGGTTTCTAGCCACACCCACACAAGGCCTTTGTCTGCATGAACCCCTTATTAGTCTACTCGACTTCCGCCCATCACCGATCCCATACCAACCACTTGGTTAAGAAGGACAGCTAGGGCTGTTTTTTTTTTTTTTTTTAAAACTCTAAACCCTAATTCGTATTCACCCAAATCTCCCACCCCATCCTCTCAACCCCACCCCTGGGATTTCACTGAGATTTCTCCCAGCAGCTATTTTTTTGGGAAAAAAGGTAAAACAAAAAAGGTTCAAGGTCTTGGTGCTCAGCCCGAGGGGCTCCATGCGCTGGGACACCAACGGGCAGGGGCCTCTGCCTCTCCAGCCCGCACCCAAGCCACCTCCTGACCCCTCTACAAAAGCAGGGAGGGGTAGGAGCCAGCACAGGACCCAGGGGGGCAGCATCTCAGGATCTGGTGGAGCCCCGGGCAGCATCATTCAACTTGGCCACTGTGGACGAACACAGAAACAAAACAAAACAAAACACTGTCAAGTAATGGGGGAAATACCTTGAAATCCATCCCAGTCTCTGCCCCATGACTGCTCCATACTTAATCATCAGGCTTCCTGACATATGCCTCAATCTTATCCGTAAGGAAATTGCAAGAAATAAAAAAAAAAAAAAGAAAATTTCAGTTGTTATCCACAAAGAGATTTTTTGCCTGTTTTGGAGATACTCCGGGAAAACACACACAGAAGCAATTTCTTCAACGAGATATAGTCACTGGAGGTCTCTGAAGAGCAAGGTATCTGGCTGAAAGCGGGTGTGGTGTGAGAGCCAGGGGTACAGCCACACAGAACAGGGGACACTGAGGCAGCTCAGTAAAGGGACAGTTAACTGTGTGGAGGCCAGGGCCAGACATACATATTTTAAGTGATTTAATAATCTAGGTTTAGGGCCAGCCAAATAGCTCATTGGATTAACGTGCCTGCAAGCAGGTGCAGGGACCTGGGTTCAATCCCCAGGATCCCCAGGACTGCCTCACTGATGGCAACTGAGACTGGGCGTGGTAGCGCACCTGTAATCCCAGCTCTTGGGAGGCTGTAAACAGGCAGATCACTATGAATCTGATCTAGTAGTGAGACCCTAAATACCCTGTAGATCCTTTTCTAAAAAAATACCAAAAAAAAAAAAAAAAAAAAAATCGTTTCAGTTTTTCTTTTATTTATTTATTTTTGGTATTTTTAGAGAAGGGTCCACAGCGTGTTCAGGCTCTATTAGATCAGACTGCAGTGATCCGCCTGCTTACAGCCTAAGAGCTGGGATTACAGGCATACGCTACACTGCCCAGTCTCAACTGCCCTCTCAACATGCCCCAGGGGCGGGGCTGCCGCAGCAGATCGGAACATCAAACCCCTGGCCCCTGTACCTTCTTGCAGGCACTTTAATCTGCTGAACTACTGACCAGCCCAATAATCTGGGTTTAATCAAAGCAATTTTCAAGTCAACCTTCCTTGCTAAGGAAGTTACATACTCTATGCTGTGGAAAGAGTTGGCAAATACAGAATATAGTCTGCTTTCTCAGCCTTGAAGATGGCCAGGTAGAGAGACCAACAGTTCATATCAATTCTCTATTCCTTCTGTTGCTTCCTGAAAATCAGACTCACTGTAAACATCAGTCTTGAGAACTCAAATGACCAATAGAAGGCAGCTCAGACAGAAAAGAAAAAAAAGTACAGAATTCGAGCAGATCGGAGATGAAGAAAACGTACAAAATTATATATATATTTATATATATAATAACATGACATATCTATGTACAACATGGCTGGGACAGCTGAAACTATACAGTGATGTTCGGCATTTTCCCCTTCCCACATGGACTTTAGATTAAGGATGACAGCATGAAGGAATGGAGCAAGAAACACAAAAAATTATATACAATTACAAGTGACAGTCAAGGAATTTGGGGGAGGGAGTCCAGGGATCCTGCTCTCTCCGTTCCTTCCTCACCAATCTTTTCCTAACCAATCTGAAAGATAGCCCAAAAGTTGAAGTCGGGACACACACAGACCTTGCTCCCCTACCCTCACCCCCCAGCAACAAGCTGGCCAGTCATTTTCAATGGACGAGTGGCTGGCGGTCAGCATTTGTGAGCTGGAAAGGCAAGAGTTACACAATCTTGCTGCCTTTCACAGTTACTTCTTACCTTGGCCCTATTTGTCACAACCAGTAGGAAGCACGCCTAAGATTCAGGCCAAACTAGCAACAACTGGATTGCAGATACCAGCCATCACAACCCCTTTCTTCCACTTGACTGATCTTATCACAGGAGAGCAAGGTTACCAAGCTCTAGGAAGGCGATTCTCTCAATCTTCCTGCCTCAACCATTTTTCCCTTCTTCCTCCAAGGCAGATTGGGTCCTAAGAACCTGCTGCACACCCCTGCAGCTGCACTAAGCCCTCCATTTACTCCTTCTCTTTCCCTAACACTCTCGGCATTTGATTACACAAGAAGCAAGGCTCACCACATGGACATGATCATGCACGTTTCCTCAGCTCTGCTGCCTGAGAAGCATTTTGGTGGCAAAGGTCCAGATGGAGGCTAGGAAAGTGGGCCACGTCACAGACAAGATGCTTCCATGTATTAGGGATAAAACCTCGGAGTGCTCTACCAGAGTTACACCCCAGCCCTTTTCAAGTTGCCCTCGTGGGACCTGAACTTGGGATCCTCCCGTCTTAGCCCACCTCACTGCTGAGGTGTGCCACAGCACCTGGCTCCATGGCTAGCTTAAGAATTTTTTCGAAACCTCAAAACTATGATACCTACGAGGTTCTGTTGCCTGAACTGATAGACTTCAAAGTCACAAACATCCTCCTTGACCATGTAGACTTCAAGCGATTCCCCTCTGGAGCACTTTCCCAGGATTACAAAACAGAGGCTCATTCATGGGTTTTCTTTACTTTTACAGTTTTTCTGCTGGCAGGTACAGGATTTTAGAATCAAAACAAACCTTATACATACTGAACTTCATTTTAAAGATGAGGAAACAGAAATCCAGAGAAGCCAACTGACTGGCCCAAGGTGACTCACTAGTACTGCCAAGACTGAGTGGAACCAGACACCAGGTATCTTGACTACCACGCCAGTGCTCTTTCCACTATCCCACAACACATTCATAAGCAACACACTGGAAGAGAGAGAGAAGGTGCCCATCTTCATGAGTAATGTTCACCCAGCTCTGCATCATCTGAGAGCCAGGGCAAACTGTAAGGTATACTAAATAAGGAGGGTAGATGGGCATTACAGTTTTAGGCAAGCAAATCAGTTTCCTTTTTGAGGATCCTTTCAACCTGCCATGACAGAACATGAAGCAATAGGAGCCTGAGGGACAAAACATTTAGAAGCACAGAAAACATGTCTCATTCAGCCTACCTTTCGCAACTATGTCACCTTAGTCTTGGGATGTTAAACTGCCACAACTGCCACTGCTGAGCCTAATTTGGGGGCATAGTCTTCCAAAAGGAGAAAGCACATCTCTCCAGGTGCTCATGAAAGAAAATGAGTTTGCAGCACTATCCAATCCTAGTCTCTCCTATTTCCAGTCCCCTAATTGGGCTAGAATGAGGGTATGGAAGTCTCAATCTAACCAAAGAAACTAACTCAGAGTCCCTCTTTACCCCACATTGCCTTCTCAGCAGCCCACAGCAGAATCAGTCTTTCCTGGCTAGCAAGTTGAGAAGACCTGACTAGGTGCCCACTCCATCCCTGCCTATGACACAGAAAAGTCCAGTGGGTGAGGAAGGGGAACAGAGGGCCCAGGTTACCCCGCAAGCTTGCTGGTGACGAGGGAGGACTTTCTCTGGGGCAGATCCTGTGGGGTGGGGATGTGGTCACCAGTCACCAGGTTCTTGTCTGGTCCTGCACTTGGCAGCTGCTTATTCTTCATCTTGGCTTTGGCCATGTTGTAGTCTCCTGAGTCAAAGTACTTTTGCTATGAGATGAAGAGGGAAGTTTAGGTAAGTAAGGAGCTCCGGCATTCCTCAGAAGCAAAGAGACGTTTATTATAAACCTTCAAACACATTCAGCTCTTTCAAGCAAATCTTCCTTTTTTGTTTAAATTTTATTTATTTTTGTATTATGGCTGGCTCAGCCTGCCCTGGGGCTGGGGCTGGGGCTGGCACAGCATGTGGTGCCGGGGATCGAACCGGGGTCCTTCCAGTTCCTAAGTTTTCCTAAGCAGGTGCTTTAGACCGCTGAACCATCTTGCCGGCCCAAGCAAATCTTTCTTATGCACATGAAGTTTAACACTAATTTTTCAAACTTATGTCTTCTCTCCAATGTGTTCTTTTTCAGATATAGAATTTTCCAGAAAGAATATATAATTTTATAGTCAAAGGACAACCTTTGTATTCTCTATACCTTATTCAGTACGAGGCAATTTAACCATTAATTACTTACTTCCTTCAGAAAAGCTACCAGGGACACTACTAAGTGCAAAGCAGTAGCTTGGAGCTAAGGAACAAAAATCAGCGATACAGAGAAGGGTCAATCTAGAGCCATCCCAGCAATCAGCAGATCTCAAGCCAACAATCTCAAAACTAAAAATTATTCTCTCAGACCAGGAATAGACACTGGGCTTGTTCATGAGGATAATGTGTTTCCCCAAGTCCTACCACGCCCACACATGTTCCATGCTGACAGCCTGCCCACGCCTGCCTTGCCTGTGGGGAGGTAAACTGGAGATCAGCATCACATTATGGCCGGTGACTAAGACTCAATAACAGGGATTCTTCACAAGAATCTTTTTCACTCTCCATTTCATCTACATGGAATTGCTTGCTTCAGTTTAATGTTGTACAGCCTCTCAGTTGGCTTAAGGTACCCCTGGGATTGACGAACCTGATGAGGAGCTAGATGTATATGAAGATAAGATTTTCCTTGCTGAGCAAGACTACTTTGGACAGGAAATGTCTGGTACTGACTTAATGGCCTGAAGGATTTCTGTAGGATAGATGGCTTTTTTCCTGAAATAATACATGTTGAAATTCATCTCTAAAAATCAAGAGTCCTCAAACCTGGCCATCCAAACAGGAAAACAGCTGTGGACACTCTGCATTTCCAATCTCTAATACTTACCCCAATTTCTTTTTTCTTTTTGGTACTGAGAATTGAACTCAGGAACTTCTGCTTGCCAGGCAGGTACCTGTGCCACTGAGCTATCCCCTCAACCCCACTCCTTCTTCTACCATGTACCCAAGCCACTACATTTTAACTTACTTTCCTATATGGGCTATAGGAAGAAAAGTGATACCATATCAAGGATTTATGATTTGTTTTTCTCTTTTCAACTTTTAATTCCTATCAGTGTCCAAAAATAAAACCTCCAAAAAAATCAAACAGATTTGATAGACTTTGAGTCTCCTCTGGCTCCAAAGCAAAAGGGTAAGAGATTGTGTTCCATTCATACCCCTTTCTGGAGTCTCTTCATGAGGAAGTCGGAGCCTCCAGGCTTTTGTCCTAGGCTTGGATATTTGGCCTTTAGCTTTGCCTCCTCAGCTCTCTCAGGAAGAATACCTTCTTTCTCCTGTGTGTCCTGAAGGAAACAAAGGACCCAAATAAAATTAACTAAGGAAACAGCAGCTTCTAATATCTGATAGTCCTATGCCGTCAACTGTTTTTGGAGATCCACCCACTTGTAATCAAATTATATCTACTCTGCCACCCCCCACTCCCCTTTGAGAAAGGGTCCAGGCTGGCTTAGAGCTTCTCCACAAACCTCCTACCTCAGCCTGAGTGCTGGGGTTTTAGATATGGGCCTGTACACCTAGCCCTATTCTGCTCTTAAACACCTTTTTCAAATTCCTAAAACTCAAGACAACTGTATTATGAGAAGAAAAAGACACATTGCTTTGCACACTGCATCCAATAAACCACCCCAGTGATCTAAGGGTTAAAATTAACACCTAAACAGAGTATGAGTCATAGAGTGGGTCACAGCTCACTCACCACAGACAATAGGAGAGACAAAGAGAAAAAAGGATTTAACCAGGGCTTCTGGTGATATAAAATGGGTGGGAGGGCGCCCTATAGTCAAATGGTAAATCAAATGGAATAAACCATTTGATATGTTCTCTCTTTATTCAGAGCCTAAGCCCTCTGGTTATTTTCTGTGGATGATTCGAGCATGTAAATCTCTTCAAAGTTCTCTGAGTAATGGCACAGCGCTGCTTCCACTTTTCTACAAATACTGGGTTTGTAGCAAGGTTATAGCTAAACAATTAAAACAACACTTTTTCACCTCAGGGAAATTAAAAAACGGGGGTTCACTGATATTTATTTGCCAGTTTTCACCAAAACCAAAAAACAATCACTGCTCACCCTAGTGGGGGAAATAATGGAAGTCTGGGCAGAGCAAGACAGCTCATCCACCTATGCAGGGGACCCTCACTGTTTGTTCACTCTACGGCTGACGTGGGCCCTGCTGTTTGTTCTTTTTTTAATGAACCTGAAGTCAATGTACGGGTCTTATTAAATTTGTCTTTGATAATCATGTACAGACTTAACACTATTTGTATTTTAAGGGTCTCTGAGCCCAATATTAAATGTTTCAAATTAAATACAAACTCAAGAAGTAGTTTATTTTGTATAGTTTCACCACAGAAACGGGCGGACTAAATCCCAAATCTGAGGGAAAGAGGGTGGTGTCTTTCTCGTCACGTCTCTGTCAGCGTCTTTTCTAGGGTTAACCTCCACTTGGAACTAGCCCATTTAAATCCAGTTTGATCCTCACTAAAGGTGAGACAACCTCTATCAAAATCAGTCTTTTGAGAAAGTTGTCGCCTTAAACTAGCAGCGGTAATAATCATTCTTCTTCCCTCCCCCAATGCTAGTCTTTTTTATACGTCTTTACCTCGACCTGCACTTTTATGCGGTTTGTTTGCACCAGCCTATTAGACAGGTCACTTAACTCTATTAACATAAAAACACCTTGCAACCCAGGACCACTTGCCCCCTTTCATTCAACCTGATGTTTCCAAACACCCGCCCACACCCAAGTTCAGCCAATTATAGCATAGCTTCCTCGGTTTGAGCGCTAGGCTTCTTGGCCAATCAGAAAGGACATATCATTGACTGACAACCGCCCTAACCAACCTGCGCCATAGTATTAGACCTTCTTGGAGCTCACCCTGCGTGACGCAAAAAGTAGCCAACCCCGGCAGAGACTGAGACCATGGCGACCAATCCGCACTGGTAAGAGATTCGTCTCCCGCCTCAGCACGGTTGCCCCGGTTAGCCCGCCTGCACCCCCTCCATTTCACCTGCTTCTCCTCGCCGGTCTCCTCCGCAGGGTTCTCGTCTTCTTGCTTCTGGGACATGGCGGGACCAGGACTGGAGTGCAGGGAACCCGGGAAGTCAACCGGAGACGGGAAGGGGGAGGGGGAACGGGGACAACCTGAGCTGCTGCTTCGGCTCCTGTCACTATGGTTGCTCAGTTAAAATGGCGGCCCTTGCCCGTGACGTTGCATCCGCCCCTTTCTGTGGAAGCCAATGGGAGTGGGATAGCTGAGACAATGACGTAAGGACCAACCAATTATGACTGGCTGAAAGTGGGTTCTACAGAGGTGATGAGCAAGCTGGAACACCAACCCGGAAAGAGAGAAAGCCACAAGGACCAATTGGAAGGCCGCAGAGAATCTTGGAGGCAGGGCTGCTGTCCTACGCGTTTTTGCTTTTGGCTAGGCTCTGAATTCCTGTGGTTTTTTCTTGGGGAGCTACGGAACGTCGAGGTGGAGCCATAGGATACAAACCATTTATTCTGGGTGGAAAGGATTAAGCTTTGCACAGTGTTAACAGGAAATTATAGATTTCCAGAAATAAAACTTGTGTAGGGTAAAGTGGACTTTAAAGTGATATTCAACAGTTTTCCCGTGTGTCATTCATTTTGTGTGTGGAATGGAGTCGCAGCTTCAGCCGTCTTACAAGAAACACTATGGTTTTGGCCTTATGGCTTTATAATTACCCAAGATCATTCCTTGATTACCAAGCTTATACATTAGACATTTAGCAAATATAGTTAATACTAAGGTATCCAGCATCACAGTTCAAACACACACACACACACACACACACACACACTTGTACTGGGGGTTGAATTTGGGTCTTTTGCACTGAGCTACATCTTAAGCCCTTTTTAAATACTTTGAGTCAGGATTTTGCTGAGTGACCTAGACTGGGCTTCGATTTTTTAAAAATTTTATTTATTTTAAATATTTTATATGTTTATTATTAGCCAAGTCTTGCTACGCAGCTCAGCCTTATAGTGATCCTCCTGTCTCAGCCTCCCCAGTGCTGGGATTAAAGGATGCACCACTACACCCAGTTTCAGTGGCCAGCATGGCATGTGGTACTGGGGATTGAACCCAGGTCCTTGTACTTGCTAGGCAGGTGCCCCTGGGCTTCAATTTAAGCTCTTCCTTTCTCAGTCTCCTATACTCTTGTTGAAGGTATTGGATGAGATTCTCTGGTCTCAGTGGCATGCACCACCACACCTGGCTTTGACAATATTACTTGAACATCTGTGCATCAGTGTAACTTTGTGTCGATGTTAATGTATTAGTTTTATGGGGGGGTACTTGTAATAATAAGGTAGTTTGTTGTTAGAAGCCTTACAATCCAGTGAGTGTGGAGAGAAAGGATTTTCAGGTATTATCTAAATCAGCAGTTAAATAGACATATCTTTCTGAAACAGTTTTTAAAAAAAACAGCATAAATTAGGCATGGTGGTGCACCCTTGTATAATCCTAGGATTCTGGAGTCTGAGGCAAAAGGGTTAGTGTGAGTTCAAGGCCAGCCTGGTCTCCATAGTAAGTTCAAAGCCACCCTGGATTACATAGCAAGACTCTCCCCCCCGCAAAAAAAACACAAACAAACACAAAAACAACAAAAAAGAACTTTAAACCAGGAACATGGCATGTGCCAGTTCCAATTCTAATTCTCAGGAGGCTGAAGCAGGAGGATCATTTCAAGTCTGAGGCCAGCATAGGCTACACATTGAGTTCAAGATCAGCCTGAATTAGTGAGACCCTGTCTCAAAAACAAAACAAAACAAAAAGCCCCATCAAAGCCAAAAACAACAGCCATAATAGCAAAAATCAACTTTAAAAACTTGAATTTGCCACTAAAAACAAAGGAAGAAAATGTGTTCTAGATCAAGGGCACAGCATGAGGGTTAGCGCAATAGAAAGGAGGACAGGACGTGGAGGATTTTGTGTCAAGGTAAAGAACTAGCTCATAATCAATGAAAAACATTTTAGGCAAGAGAATGGCAGATCAGAACTGACCCTAAGAGCGAGAAAAAAAAAACCCCTGACCCTTAGGAAGATTATTTTGGTAGTAATAAAGTTAAATATTTAGAATT